>NCQS01128579.1:0-12200 GCA_002740445.1 Pachycereus pringlei | reverse complement strand
ATATAGGGCGATTCATTTTAAATTTGTTAGGAAGGTGTTAACTTTTTACAAGACTCTTGAAAAAAGACACACCCTTCATTTGGGATCGGGCTCATCAAATTGCTTTTGAAAGCATCAAACAATACTTAATAAGGTCACCTGTACTAATGGCTTAAGTACAGGGAAGACCCCTAATTTTATACACAACAGCACTCGAACGATCTTTAGGAGCCATGTTGGCTCAGCATAATGATGCAAGGAAAGAATATGCCTTGTACTATATCAATCGGATAATGGTGGGTGCAGAAATAAATTACTTCTTTATGGAAAAAAATTTGTCTGGCTCTAGTCTTCGCTGTTCAAAAGTTAAGGTATTACCTGTTATCCCATCAGATCACTATAATCCCACTGCTATCAGGCAGATTGGCTAAATGGGCTATGCTTTTGGCCCCTTTTGACATCAAGTTCGTGGCTCAAAAGGCATTACAAGGACAAGCGATAGCTAACTTCCTAGTGACACATCCATGTTCAGATAATACAGAATTGCCAAGTGATGAAGTTATGCTTGTTAAGAAAAAATCATGGTAGTTATATTTGATGAGGTATCAAGGAGTCGAGGAGCCGTAATAAGGATTGTATTTGTCATACCATTAGGAGGACTTATCCCTTATTCATTCTGTCCCCTCGTAATCTGTTCCAATAATGTGGCTAAGTATGAGAAATTCATCATCGGCCTTGAATTGACCCTTAAAATGCATATTGACCAGCTTGAAGTATTTGATCATTCTCAATTAATTATCCGACAAAAAATTGGTTAGTATGAAGTAAGGGATGCCAAATTAGTTCCTCTTTACCAAAGGGCAAGGTGCCTTATGAACCAAATTCCTCATGTAGAAATCAGCCATGTGTCGACGTCTAAAAATGATAAAGCAGATGCCTTAGCAAATTTGGCTACTTCCTTAATACTCCCGGGTGAAAGAGAAATTCAAATAACCATCGACGAATGCCAGTTATTGGCCTTAGCCTTGGATTATTTCAACGAAACAGAAGAAAAAAAATGTGGTTTAGGCATTTGAAGTCGAAGAAGAACCAAATTGGAGACAATCTCTCATTTGGTACCTCAAGTATGGCATTTTACCCAATGACTCAAAGAAAAGGGTAGATAATGAGGAGCATTAAGATTTACGTTTTAAAATAACACTTTGTATCGAAAAGCATTCCATGGGCTGTCACTTACATGCTTGTTAAGGAAAGAGGTTGTGTACATCCTAAATGAAGTTCATGCCAAGGTATGTAATGCTCATCATACAGGTCCAAAGCTTGCTGCTCAAATCAAAAGGCTCGGCCATTACTGGCCAACTATAGTTCAAGATACAATAAAGTTTGCCAAGGTATGTCAAGCTTGTCAAATACATGGTGATTTTATTCATCGGCCACCACAATTACTCCACCCTAGTATATTATCTTGGCCCTTCTATACATGGGGCTTAGACGTCATTAGGACCTTTCAATGCATCTTCTTTCCATGGCCATATATTCATTTTAGCAGCTATAAATTATTTCTCAAAATGGGCTGAAGCTATTCCATTAAAAGAAGTGGGGGCAAAACAAGTTGCCGACTTTATCATGACGTATCTCACTTATAGATATGGAGTTCCATACAAGATCATTTCAGACAAAACCCTCTGGTTTAAAAATCGAGCAAGGACAAGACTTATAGAGAAGTACAAGTTCAGGCACAGCTTCTCGTCAAGCCACAATCTGTCGTCAAATGGTCAAGTTAAAGCATTTAACAAAGTGCTTTGCAATATTCCAAAGAAAATGGTGCCAAGATCAAGGAGGGATTGGCATAAATGATTACCAGAGGCTTTATGGGCTTATCGAAGCATAGTTCGAACTGCAACTAGTTGTACGACCGACAACTTAGTGTTTGGTTCAGAAGTCGTGCTACCCCTTAAGGTGCAACTGCCTTCTATAAGAGTGCCTATGCAATTGACTAATCGAGATGACAATAATCAAGTAAGACTTGCTGAACTTGAGACATTATATGAGCAATTGACTAAGGCTCATCAAATACTTGAACTCTACCAAGCTCAATTGGCTAGTGCATTCAATAGGCGAGTCAAGCTTTGTTCATTTGGTGTTGGCGACTTGGTTTTAACAATAAGGAGACCTATTGTCATTAATCAAAAAACATAAGAAAAATTTGAGTCCAAATATGGGGGTCCTTACGTAGTTACCAAGGTCTTTCGTAGGAGACATATGAGCTCTCAAGTCATATGGACAAATTATATTGTGTTAATGGTAAATTTGTAAAGAAATTCTTTACTTGAAGTTTCTGGAGAGTTGAATTGTATTGAACTATGGAAGGGTTGATCCCTTAAAATGGGCATATGTAAGCAATCTAGCTTCATGCTGGACCCAGTCACAAAATATAAATAAATTCCCCTTCTTCCTTGTATATAAAAATTCCTTGATTCACTTTATGTTGTAAATTGTCACATGATACTTATGGTGGGTCACCTATTAATTTGCTATTTTTTACTGCAATAACATTGATTTATGTTATTATTTTTAAAAAAAAGCGCCAGGGAGAAAACAAAAAATGATAGCAGTTAGCCAAAACCCCCTTAAAAAAGGGAGATACTACATCATTAATATCTTTGTCTTATTCTAACATTTGAAATAATTACGTACAAAGGGTAAAGTCTAAACATAAACTAAAAGCAGAGGGAAATAAGGAATGAAACATAATAAAATAAAATAAAAATGACTTAATATTTATTAAAGGAGGCAATAGACTCAACCAAATGGTTTAGTCAATCCTTCTCCTTTTCTAGATCTTGGTGCTTAGCAACTCCTACTTTGGCCAACTCCACTTGAAGTCATTCTCTTTTCTTTCTTTTGAGATTAAGAGATGTCCTTAATTCGCCCTCTGTAATGACCAATTTCTATTTCTGATCCATAAGGTCCTTTCGCATTTTATGTATCCATTCTTCTTCCTTCAAAATCTCCTTCCCCCTAAGTTCAAGTTCCAAAGCCTGACTGGATAACTCTTTAAGATTGTCTTCCATGTGAATAGTGTCAGAGATGTAAGCAAAATCTTGGGAAGACAGAAGACGAAATCGTTCGATATCCACTAACTCTTCCGTTTTTGCAGCAATTTCTGCTGCACTAAATGCTTCCTCCACCTTAGAAGTGAGCCAAGAAATCTCCACAGTGCTAAATTGAGATTTGTCAACCATGGAATGAAGGATCTTTAAGGATCAGAAAGCTCGCAGTATATTAGCTAGTAAAGCTCAGGTAGAGTCCTAGTTGGAAATCATCTCTACGACAACCTTTACCCCAGTAAAAATATTCCCCTGGTCCTAGTCTTCTATTGAGTTAACAAAAAGGCTCCCTATTGTGGTAGGAACACTTTGAAGCGGTCCAGCTTCCACTACATCATCTAGAGTAACTTGTACAAGGATAATGGCAATTACAAGAGGGTTCTACTTCTTTATAGATGCATCTATGCTCTCTGACATATGAGCATTCTATAGGTGCAAAGCCTTCTACTAGAAGTTAGGTATAGGTAAATCCTTAAAGCCCATGTCATTAACTACATCAAAATGATTAGAGTGATCAGCACGATCATAGCAAGCTCTCTAGAAGTTGATGTCACTGGGAGATTGCTCACGAGAAGTTCTTTTTTGCTTTTGTGATTTGTGGTATCCTTGGAGACTTTTTTCCTTTCCTTTCTTCGAAGAAGCCCTTGTAGACCTCCCTTTAGCAGAAACAGATGTAGATTACCCCTTTGGAAAAAGCTTCAGCAGTTTTCCCTTTAGGAGAAGCCTTGGTAAACTTCACTGTAGGGGATTTATTACCCATCATTTCTGAAATTTTAACAGGCCTACCAATAGACTATGGATCTAGTCGTAGGCGATCAATCATGAAATCTGGTCTCTTAAAACTGCCATATCATTGATAGTAATATGGTGGATTTTTTTGATGGACTGACTCAAGTAAGGGGTGCTTGATCTAAACCACCAATTGCAATAACTCCAACAACAAAGTCCTTCAAAATAGACATTGGGGATGTAAAATTTGGCACTAGTATCACACTTATGGAAACCCAGCACTACTTGAGCAAAGTCCATCATATTTCTCTTCTACCTAAGAAAGACTGCAAAGATTAAGTTGTTAGAAGGAACACTTTGGTCAAATCCAAACTGATGAACAAATCAATTTGGATAATAGGGCTCTAGAAACAATTCAGAACCAATTCGAAAAGGGAGAACATAAGATCTTATAGATAACAAAATTTTAAAATCTTCATCTGATAGATTCATATCGACTAAGTCTCGCTGTTTTGGTGACTACTACTAAAATGCAGTCACGTAAAAAGCGTTCTATTGGCCATTTCTAAAAATGCTCCTTATTGTGCTACTGTAAATGATTTAGCTAACATTCCAGCACAGCGCATTAATGTAGGATAATTTGCTGGACATACAAAATTAGGACATCGGGAATATAAGTCTAGAAAAATCTCTACTAATCAACCTATGACATAATGAATTGGAAAACAAGGGTTAGCTTAACGCAAATGGTTAGGATGACTTCATTTTGTCCCAAACCGTGGTATCATAGCACTATCAGAGCTAAGGAGATTTTTTTTTTTACCTTTTGCCATTAAAGAGGCCATTACAAAAGTCTCTAGTCTTATTACTTCATTGTGAGACGGTAGGATAAAACGACTAAACCAAAAAAAGCCAAGAAAGCAGCAAACTCTCTTTGTGACATTTAAAGTTGAAGCATGATCCCTTAGTGAGATTCATGAAGGCCTAGATGATCCCCTTTTTTTTTAATTCACGAAGGCCTAGATGATCCCCTTTTTTTCTAACTCCTTACCAAAACCACCCGAAATCAACTCCCCTCTATAAAAATGATCCGACCACCAATTCCAGTAGACATGCTACTCCTATGAAAGCGACAAAGTTCAACACAAATACGACGCAACTCCATAAGTATTGGTGAAATTTTTTCGCCATCCATCGAATCTTCATTACGAGGTGAAAATTCTTCATATACGTCTCCTAGAATCAAAAGACTACCAATTCTCTCCAAGTTGTAGAGGGAGATGGCAACTTCTCCAGCACCGTGATGGAGTGTATTTGTTAGAGGGCCCTGAAGTTTAGAAAATGCCCTCCATACATCCCTATAAAAATGGTAGGGGTAACAAGATACACCAATAGCCCCATAGATGTTTGCTGATCCAAGGGCGTGCTGAAAGTGTTTCAAGATATGCTTAGTCCATTCAATGGCACCAATCATAAAGTTAGATAGCCCTCGAAACCTAAAATCTACACACTAATTCCTCCTTTGAGTGAGAAGTTTGCCGAGAGCGGGATAACATGGTGGAGTGACCAGAAAATTTTCATCACCATTAGACTCTGTATTGACCTTTTCAAGAACCATGGCGTCAAGAAAGCTTGCATAACCCATGCAAACATTTATGCAACTTTTTTCATCATTGTATGAATAGGAGAGGTCACCCTTTCGTACCTTTTCCAAGTCACCCTAGAGTCTGGGGAAGGAAAAATAGTAAGGGTTTTCAAGGAAGAGGAACGTCTATATATGAGATCATAAGTTAACTTGTCACCATTTTCGAGGGGTGCTATTTGAGAACCACAAATCCCATCCATTGAAATCTATTCAAAAAATAAAATAAAATAAAAAATTCAGAATTCAAAATTCAGTAAATTAATACAGCTAAGTTTGTGTATCACTTGTGCTAACAAATACTAACACACATGATACACGGGTGGAAACTATTGAATGTGAATTTTTAATTTCAGCTGTTGGGATTAAAACTTATATGAATAATCCTACTCAGTTTATGGGTAATTACAGAGTTTCAGTAACTTTAATTATCATAATAAGGATTGACTACCCAAGTCAAAATAAAGAAAGGCACACATTGTGATTACTGTGTATGGACAAATTAACCAAAGTCACGTGAAGGTGATATTTGATTACCACTTTCCATTTACATAATTACATCCCACAATAAATATAAAAAACAAAGTGGGCCAAAATAATCCTTGTACCACAAGCATATGATGGAATAATCAAAAGAAATTATGTTCCCAATGGATTTGTGAAACCATTTGCATTCAAGGTATAATTTTTTGCATGATTCATGCAATCATATAATTATTGGGCCAGCATTATGTTTAGTCAAACTCCTGATCTACCAAGTTTGTTTATAGGATAAATAAAATCTCTCATTAAGAGAGTTCAAATCAACAAATATACATATATTAAAATAGGAGGAAGTTGTGGCACGAATTCAACAATAGCAATTTATGAGTTTTCTAAAATAAACTGATTCCTAATGCTTTATTTGCATTCTTGCTCTTGAACACATAATCTCCCACTTGCACCACCTTCCCATTTTTACTACTATGTTAGTTCCAAAGGTAACTTCTTTTTAGTAATTATAAAAGTAAAGACTCATCATAGTTTAAAAAAAAAAAAAAAAACAGGGGGGAAGAATATTGAGAGATTAGAGAGTGCAAACAAAAAAGAACACACTGGGCAAGAAAAGAAAAAAGGGAAAGAACAGAGCACACAAAAACAAGTTCAAAGAAGAAGAATCCGATCAAAAGCAAAGCACTCATTCTTTCTTTTGTACCAATTTTTTTTGGGATTTGAAGGTAACAGAAGAATTAAGTTAATTTAACCTCCTCTATATCTCTTATCTCTAAATTCATCTCTGCAATGGCTATTTACAAGAACTATGTACAATTTTGTCGACACCAAAAGCATCGTAGCAATCGAAGCAAGTGGGTACCCTATTATGGATTTGAGAGGATCAATCAAAATAGGGCAACCCTGAAACTTTGAGTTCAAAAGGTCTCAAAAATTTGGATTCACAAGGATCTCAGGGGACTCATAAATTTGGATTCATAAGGATCATGGGTTTGAAAAGATTCATAAAAAATACATTCATGAAGATTTTGGATGGAAGGACCCAAGAATATTGAATTCAAGAGGATCTGAAATCATGTTGACCCATGATATCACTAGTTCTTTATGGCAAGCAAAATAGTTCAAGTCCAACTTCCATATTGGACAATAGTCAAGAGCAATTTAATATGATTACTATGAATTTTTTTTATTATTATTATTTTTTGCCTCTATGTCCAAACAAAAAATGGCACTAGCAGCCAAAATTATGCTGTTGCTAGAGGGTTTGTTTAGTTTCTTTCTTGTATTTGACACAACGTATAAAACCAACTGTTATAAGATGATATGCACACCTTTTATTTATATGAATCACCATGAGAAGAATGTTATGGTTGGATGTGGATTCTTGACAAATGGGAAGGTTAAGAGTTCTGCTTGGTTATTTGAAACATTGTTAGAAGCTATGGATAATGTGTAAACTAAAACTATAATGATGAATCAAGCATTTTCTATGGAAAATGCTATTAAAAAGGTCTCCCTTTTAGCAAAGCATAGGCTATGTACTTGGCGTATCTTGAAGAATTTAGAAAAGGATATTAGTCATCTTAGGGTTTTGGATGGGTTTCTTGATAAGTTTGATCATGTTTTGATGAGATGTGATATAGAAGCAGGGTTTAATTTTTGTTGGAATAGGTCAGCCTCTTCTGCTATTGTTTTTATTCTCTGGCCACCAAAATTATATGTTTCTACTAACTAACTTATTACTTTCTACTCACTATTTTTGTTATGTTGGGTTGGTTGAAGAGTATGAATGTGCTGAAAATACGTGATTGGTTAGACTATATCGGTTGAAAGAAAAATTGTGTTTAGCTTTTTGCATGGTTTTTTTTCTAGTGGCATCTTATCGTCACATAGAAGTGAGCCTACAAATGCTTCTTTGTCAAAGCAAGTCAATACTACTTGTAGTATGTTTGATTTTTACAATATATTTTGTGATGTTATGACTGAGTGGAAGATTAAGGAAAAGAATGAGAATGTAAAGAATAAGGATGGGCCACATGTCAGCCTTTTAGAGCATGCAGCGAAAGTTTATACGAATAACTTGTGCACAGTTTTTGAGAATGAATACATTAAAGGGAAAGGGTGTTGTCAAGATATGCTAAGCTCAACTAAAACTCCATATGGTACAAAGAATATATATGTTGTCTATGAGCATCGGTTTTCGAAGAAGTTTGTGTTTATGGTTAGGTTCAATCTTCCATATCAAAATACTATTTGCGGCTACAAAAAGAACACTAAGAGCAATATTCTTTGTTGCTGCTATTTGCATATTTTCAATGTTCATTGCATGCCTAAAATCCCTTATTAATATATTTTGAAACGATGGACTAGGCTAGCTAGACTGCTCAGGCTATAGAAGAAGTTTCAAGTAGTAATGATGTTGGTGTTCCTAGCTCCATATGGAGAGTTAAGATGCATAGATAGTTTGAGTCTTTTATTCTTGAAAGTGAAGCTAATCTCCAAGCAAGAAAGCTATGTGAACAAGATTTTTGCAAGTTAAAGGTTGATGTTGGTGTTGTTGTGAGTTCAGTTTATGTTTCTAAGGTAAAAAATTATCAACAGGCTAGTGTTAGTAATCAAATCATTCATAGCCCTCAGGGTTCTAGAAAGAAAGTGAAATGAATGTAGGGAGGAAGAGTATGTTGGAGAAGATGTCAAACATTGTAAGATCAGAAAGGCAAGGCTTTGTTCAAGGAATGGAGGAGATGTATCACAACCTCATGTTAAATTCTTTTCACAACCTCAGTGAATGACTTATATTTCTCATAATAATATTTTTTGCAGTTTAGTGAAATTGTTGATGCGCTCACTAAAAATATATTGTGTTTTTACTCACTAAAACTATTAATAGGTTCACTAATATTGAGTATATACTCAAAATATCCATTAGCTCACTGCATTTTTTCCCTGCTCGCAATATTAGTCATATAGGTTTAGCTCACTAAATTGGTATATTGCCTCTCGCTAAACATACAGATATGCTCACTAAAAATATATTTTTCTGTGATGGCTCTGATTGTTCCTGCAGGTGTATCTAAGCCAACAGTAGATTTTACAGAAATGTATAGAGTGTTTAGCTTGATTTTTGATAAAATGTTGAGGCAACCAAGTAGGGGTAGCATTGTTACCAACCAACTGAATCCTCCTAAAACTCCTAGCATTCAAGGGTAAAAAAAAAATTTTTTGTCTTTTTTGTTGCTCCTACAAGAGATTTTTTTTCGTGAGTTGGTCTTTTTATGGTAATATAACTATAAATGAATATGTTATTTTATTGTTTGAAATAGGTTAGTTGTGAATCTAGTATGAAATTTTTGTTAGTAAGTGATTTTTATTTTTGTATGATTATAGTGTTTTGATTTTGTATTTTTTATGATCTTTCCTTTTTTGGTCTCTAAAAATAATATTTTGCTCACTAGTAGTAATGTGTGTTATGTAAGGTTGAAGAGATTGCATTCACTTTTAGCATTAATGAAGATTTTGTATGCAGCACATACAAGAGTATTTTTTTTGTAATTCAACTTTAAATTTGTATTGGATTAATAAATTGTAAACTTTTATTTTTCTTCATTATGATGTTTTGTTAATACTATTATAATTCTGAATAACATTGTGTTTTGTTTTTATTAAATTCTTTTTGTTCTGCTACGTAATGAGATTTATATATCTTTTTTTGTTTAGTAAATCATTTGGAATACTTTTAAGGCTTGTAATATGCTGCTTACTGCAGAAGTATCACAGTCACTAGTTTTATCCTTTAGCTCACCAAAATTTACAAAGCTATTTATACTTTTTTTTGGCAATTTAACATTATAAAAGAATAGTATTTGTTAATAATGAGATTGTGTGTACTACAATATATGAAATACTTTGTTAATATTAGTTATAAGTTTATATCATATTAGTGTCTAGATTAGTTTATGTTGTTGCTCACTATAGAATCCTTGCAACTCACTAGTTTTACCTCGTAGTTCACTAAAAGTTACAAATTTTTTGGTTTTTGTGATTCAATATTCAATGCTGCAAAATAGTACTCCACGATCATGAAAATTGAGCATACTAAAAGATAGGAAATACTTTGCAAAGATAGTTTAAAGTGCATATGATAGTATTATCAACATTAGCTCCAAGAGTTAGCTAAAGTAAAGCAATGTTAGTGGGCAAGAACTTGATCATATCTCAAGTTTCATTACTTATGCTTTTGGCACTGGATTTTAGTTTTCATTTGCATTCATTTGTACCTCTTGTTTATCATGGAATGCCTTTGCCAGCCTCTTCACTTTATTCCTATATATATTTTCTTCATTGTTGATGATCTTATAGTAGTACCATGCTTTCATCACATCAAGCAGATTCTTATCCTAAAAAAAGGAAAAAAAATTTATGTAAAGTTATTATGGATATATTTGTTGTTCTTTTATTAATATATGTTATATTTATTTCAAGACATTTTTGAAGACTAACTTCATTCTTCTTGAAACCACATTGTCATTTATCTGTCTATCAAAAGTATGACTCCATGTGCCTCATGCAAAATACACCACAGTCTATGATATTATCTGTTGTTCTCTAGGGCATTTTCGTTCGCACTACTTTTATTTTTCTTAACAACTTCATGTTTTGGATGGCCAACCCCATCCCTAAGAAATCTTGTAAAAGTTTTTGCCTGTGTACATTTAATATTTGCTATAATTTGTCAATATATTGTAACACAAATAGTTCCCCAGCAAACATTTTCAGCCCACTAAATATGTTTGTCAACTCACTAAATATCTCTGTTAGCTCACTAAGCAACATGACTGATACAATGATAATAGTTTGCCTAACAAATAAGGTCAACTCACCAAGTATTTTCTTCAGCTCACTCGAAGACATGTATAGTTCACTCATAGACACAGTTGGTGAAAACAAAATATTGATCTAGTAAATAAGTTCAACTTATGAAGTATTTGTCCAGTAAATAAGTTTAGTTTACTAAGTATGTTTCCACCTTATTGGAATACATGTATTCCTCTCTAAGATAGAAGGTTGATACAAACACTAGTAATTTCCCAGTAAATAGGTTCTAATCACTAACAAAGTTCCTCAGCTGACTGAAACACAAGTATACCTCACAAAGAGACACTGGTGATATAAATAGAAGCAAATGCCCTCAAATACTTTCAACTCATTGACTGTGTTTTCCTAGCTCACTAAAGTCTAGTGTCAGCTCACTAGCTATGTTCCTCAGCAAATGCAACTGTTGATTTATTCAAATTTATATGAATGAGTAGACATTTTAAGCACACTATTAATACATATGTTTCACCATATGTGCTTTTGTATGAAGTTGTGTGTATGTTGCCCATTATATCAAGTCTTTCTTCCTTTAAATTAAAGCAGAAGATGAAGAAGTGCTTCTTGTAACATACCAGGAAGAACACCAGTCAATTAGAAGACGAATAATATCATATAATATGATAGGATAATTCATAATTAAATGTATTATATTACTCCCACTAGTTGCAACTGTTTGCTTATTATCCACTTGTCACATCTCTGAAATTCTCTCTTAATGTATTGTTTCAAAGTCAATATACCTTCACTCTTCTGATTCTGCTATGTTTACACTGGGGTTCAAAGTTAACTACACTTTTACATTAGTATTAGTAGATTTTTAGGTATTTGAATATATGAATTGACATAAGAGATAATTATCATTGCATCAACCAATGCAAACAATCTTTTTAGAGAGGTTTCACTTCTTTTTCTCTGTAAGTTGTTAAGGATGGCAAATTAGACATTAACTACATGTGCATCAATGTATTCCCTTAGATCTATGGTTGACAAATGATACCAATTTGCAACATGTGTTTCGATGTCAAAGAATTCTTTATTGATATAATATCAAAAATTGTAAGTTCATAATCTGTGTATCTTATGTTTGTAAATATTTTTTAACTTTTTAAATTTAGGAGTTTCGTGCTTATTTGGAATCAATGTCCTGTGATTAATGAAAGGCATAATCAGGAAACATCATCTCCTGGCTTGACAATTCTTCTATAAGCTTTGTGATTCTTTCCACAAAAGGAGAGTAATAGGGTTTTTTCAAGGGGCCTTTATATCTTTTTAGCTGATGTCTTATCTTCTTGCTATGCTCATTTTCTGCAAAACATCATATCATAATTCATCATAGCATATGTTGATTTAGAGAGTACACAACCACAAGAGGG
>NCQS01128561.1:0-26970 GCA_002740445.1 Pachycereus pringlei | reverse complement strand
GCTGACAAGGACACGCACTGCAAGTTGGGTTAGGGATTAGGGAGTGTGGGAATAGTTGCACTGAGTTGTGGGCCGACCATAGAGATGCTTTGGCCCAACAAAGCACAATTCCTAGCAATTGTAGGAGCGGGTAGTAAGCTTGTGACAGTTCAATAAGGCGCTCCAGGGAGAGGCAGGTAGTACAGAACAGTGTGGAGCTTGGACGATATAAACCAAGAAAGGAAATTCCTGTTCATGAAATGCTACATGTCGACTTATATAAATATGGCCCGTGATAGGATCAAAACATTTGTAACCTTTGTAATAGGGAGCATAACAAGGAAGATACAACAAGTTGATCTTGGTGCCAATTTATTGCAGAAGTTAATGAGAAATTTGTGTAACACGCACAACCAAAGGTTTTAAGAAAATTATAATTAGGAGATTTTGGAAATAACTTTTTAAAAGGTGATTTGCATTGAAGATTAAGTGTTAGAAGCTCGTTAGAAACAAAAACTGCGGTATGAATAACATCCATCCAAAAAGTAGCAGGCATGTGGGCCTCAATGTGAAAAGCACGAGCAATTCATTGAGGTGATGATGTTTTCATTCAGCAACACCATTTTTATGCCTGAGTATCGAGATAAGATTTTCGAAAATAAATTCCATGTTCCAAAAAATTGATTACTAAGAGAAGTGTTATCAAATTCATGCCCACTGTCACTTTGGAACATTTTTATTTTGGTATTAAATAGACTTTCAATCAACTTTTGAAAAGCGTAGAAAGTAGGAAGAACATTTGATTTTCACTTTAGTGGATAAACACATGTATACCAAGAAAAATCATCCACAAAGCAGACATAATACTGATAACTCAAGTCAGAAAGAACAAGAGATTGCCATAAATTAGAATGAATTAATTCCAAAGGTTTTTGACAATGATGTCCTACTAACTGAAAGGGTACCTTACGAGACTTTGTCAGCAGACATAAGGTACAAAAATCATAAAATTTATTTGGAAATGAAACCAAATTCCTATTTTGAAGAAGAGATAAAGTGCTAACTCAATAATGTCCAAGATGGCGATGCCATGAAGTTGCAGGGTCTATAAGTGTAGCAAGAGCTGAAGGGGAAGAACAAAAAATAGCTAAGGGGTGGACATTGCGCATTGATGAAGCATGCTATAGGGCGTTACTTGAGGTTTTGTCCTTGATACAAACTAAAGAGTCGTCAAACACTACAATGCAATTGTTATCTTAACAAAGTTGTTTAATAGATAATAAAATATGTTTTGAGGATGGCACATGCAAAACATTTTTCAAAACAAAAGGCTTAGTAATTATAGGAACACTTCCAATTTGTTTTATTAGGAGAAGCAAACCATTCCTAACCTAAACTCTATCAGTACCATTATAAATAGTCTTAGAGCAAAAAATGACTCTCAGATACTCTATGATTTAGGACATCAACTTTTTAGTCCCTGACTTTTTAAAAATAACACTGGGGTACCCTGTGTTTTTGTATAACAGACTCTTACGTCCTTTTTCTTATCATTTTAGCCCTAGACTTTTATAAATTTTCAACTTTGGCCTAAATGGGGTACTTTTGGTAATTTGCTATTTTTTAGGTTTTTTAAGAAAGATGCCTGTTTTGAATGATTCAACTTCCGATGATGACTTTACAGGTACTAATTATCACAATCTACTACTTATATCATAAATATTATATTTTTTGTGATTATAGGCCTACTATGCTTAGCAAAATAATAATGATTAATTAGAGAGTTTTGACAATTACCTAAACCAAGTCAGTGCTGGACTCTGGCATCCTTGTAGCTTCTGGTATATAGAGAATGATAATCTCAACTACACCTTCCTTTAATCAGGCACAATGTAGATCTATTTCGTTTCCTACCTCAAACCATAGTCACTAATCAAGTTTTATATTTTAAAAGATAGTGGGAGTTTAATCAAGAAATTATAATTATTAAGATATATGGCTCAATTGAATAACATTTTCGATAGGGAAACTTCTTTAATTGAAAGCTTGAAAGTAAAAATATTACAATGAAAGGATTGAAGAAGGACTTAAAGAACTAAGATCATCAAAGATGCTTGCTTATAGAGAAATGGAGAATCTTAACTTCTTTTTTGCTCAAGTATGCTCAATGATTGTGTCCCTTCTTAGCACTTAGCCTTCTCTTTTTATAGAGGAGATGGACTATATAGGATGCATTGATGGCTAAAGTATGTATTAATATTTTCATATGACTACACTTGTCCTCACATGGCTACAGAAGATAACATTATTTTACTGACTTGACCCTTGACATAATATTACAGTAGTGGAGCGACAACTTTTCAAAGCCTTCAATGCTGACCAGATAGTCATCCAAATTGAGGTTCTACATGCCTTCACTTCTTATAATGTCATCCAGTCTATCATTATCTAGATAATCATCAAAATCTTCATCAAGTTAAAGTTACTCTAGATCCCACCTTTTAAATAACTCATTAAGATGTCTTTTTCCTTTTTCTGATAATAATTTTCTAGCTCCAATATCAAATAGATAATCAAAGACAACTTCTGAAGTAGCTCCTTCTACTTTCATATATTTGTTGAATTCATTATGATACACGAAAGTAGTGTTCTCGCAACGCATTAGTGTTCTTCCTTGTTCAATCAATGCCCACATTTGATGATAAATGTTGTAAAAGCAATGGCTCTAGCTAAAGCAGGATCACTAACTAATTCTTATCGTTCTGGGAACCATTCTTTTTGTTGATAATTGGAATCGTCTAAATTAACTATTTGAAGAAGATAATGGGTTAATTTGACTTTTTCATTTTCATACTCAATTACTGTGTAATGTACTTCGGCATACAGACTTCTAACGTATGGTTTTTTTGTTAGGCCATCAGGAGATGTGAGAATCCAATAGATCCTTTTAAACATGCGCTGTTAAAATCTAGTTAGTCTTGAGAAGAATGGGAATTTCAGATCTAGGATTTCTATGATGTAAACTATCATTCCATATTCTTAGGCTTTCATGACGAGGTCATCTAGAGATATTAAATTTATTAGGAAACTAACACCACTAACTCCAGAGTTATTAGGAAAGAAGATCATAGTGTTCCATGATTCCTAAATGTCATAAGAGTAATTATAATAGTAGTCAATGCATACTGTATTGCCTGCATACCACTCATTGAATTCATTTTCTTTAATAAGGGAATTTATTTTCCGTTGAATATCATACGGATATCTTACGTAATTCATTTGCAATTCTAAAAGATTGAATCTTCGTGCTATCAAATAGGTAGAAGACAACAGACCAAAGCGTGATCTAATTTTTGTGTGGAATTCTAAAATATCCATAAAGATTCTACTAAAAGGAGAAACTTGCTCTAGCAGTAATGCCATTTTCTTTTGGATTTCCTCCTTTTTCGATAAGAGTTCTACTCTGATGATCACCATTTGTGAGTTTTTGAGTTAAACTATCTATAGAGAGTTCTTTGATTCCTACATATGTTTAATAGAGAAAGAAAACTGGTTAACCATAATTGCTAATGCAGGAGTCACCCTTGCGCTTGCATATTTGATAAATTCTTTTCCAGAAAACAAGTATTCCTTTGTAATCAGTTCGAATAAGAAATGGTTTTGGGGCTAACAAATTAACAACTTTTCAATTCCCCTTATGACTGTAAGAATTTCTTTTTCCATTGTGGGATAGTTGTATTCTACTTTATTAAAACTTCTAGTGCAATATTTGCAAAGTTATTCTCTTTCTTTGATTTTGAGTACTGCACTCTAGTGCTTATTACTGGTATCTATCTTAAGAATTAAATCATTTATTTAATTTGGCAAATTAAGAATAGCAAGATTTTTACACAACTTTTTTAAGTTCTAAACAATCTTTGAATTACTGGGGTCCATGTCCAATTTACTTCTTTCTTTAGTTTTTGTTGTAATGGTTTCCTTAATTTTGCTAGATCTTTCATGAAGTCTGATGCATAGGTAAGACATCCAAGAAACCTTTCTAGTTGCTTCACATCTTTAATCTTTTCAGGAAAATTTTTATTTTTTCTAGAACATGTTTTTGTAGGATGATTTGTCCAACTTTTATCTCTAGACCTAAAACTCAATTCTTGTCCAGCATAAATGCATTTGTTCTTACCAAGGATAATACCATGATTAATGCATCTTTGGGTGACAGCTGAAACATTATCTTTGTGTTGTTCTACGGTCTTGGAAAAGACAAGGATATCATTGATGTAAACTAGACAACAGTGATTACGATCTTTGAAAATATTATCCATTCTTCTTTGAAATATCCAAGCTGCATTTTTAAGGCCAAATGACATTACTATCCGTTCATAACATCCTTGAGGGCCACTAAACACAGTTAAAGAAATGCTTTCTGCATCCATTTTTATCTACCAGTATGTGCTTTTGCTATTCATTTTAGAGAACCAAGAGGCTCCTTGAATTATATTGAAAATGAATATTTTGTTAGGAATATAATAACTATAATATATAGTATTATCATTAAACTTTTTGTAATTGATTACCATTCTCTCTTTTCCTCTTTTCTCTTTAGCATGATTTCTTACCATAGAATGGGACAGGTGTGAGGACTCTTGCTATTTCTAATTAATCCTTTATCCAAAAGTTCTTGGATTTGTTTATCCAATTCTTGGATATCCTGGTGTGCATATACACCATTTGTTTGACTCTAATAATAATGTTGGGATTTAGAAAAGTAATCTTTGCAAATGTCTTATCTTTATCCCAAGCTTTTAGAGGATTATCAAAGTATAGTTCTTTGCATAATAGCTCTTATTGTTTACCAATCTGTTCTTTAATAGATAATCAAGTAATAACATTGTTAGTGCTATATCACGTTGTGTAGGCATTACCTTCTCACCACGCAAGCTACGTGTCAACTCAATCTTCTAATGTGTAAGCCTTATTTAATTTTTTAATAGCACCTAAGTGACTGTTAATTGTAAATATTACTTGGTTTATGGCCTGTGTGCATGGAGAATATAGCCTTTCAAAATTATTTCCAATAGTCATATCAAGCAAGGGTTGATTTGTAGCCCATAGAACTAGTATAGTACAATGGACTCCTCCTACTTCTATGGGTAAGCCTTCTATGGCTCCGTTGTACCTCATAATGCTATTATCAGCTATCCTTACTTGCAAAGGATTCTTAGCTTTTTCCATATAAATTCTTAAAATAACGATGTTTTTTCGAAGCATACAGAACAACTACTATTTATATAGGCACATAATTTATATTTATTATATCCCTCTAAATATACATTTATTGGGATATAGATGCTATTAGGATTCATACAGGTGACTTCATAGCATATCTTCATAGTTATATTTTTGACTAATTCATCTTCAAGATTGGCTCATTAATAGTTCTTGTTTTGTACCTGATGACTTTTCTATCTAGACTCATACTTCGGTTAACACTGTGTCTTGCAGGTTCAAAACTCATTCTACTCATTTCACTAGTCATAGTAATTGTATCATCTGCTTTAAGCCCTTCTTTAGCTTATAAAGATCCTTTTTCTCATTCTGATCTTGCACTCATGCTTTTTAACAATTGGGGTTTAATGGTAATTGTACCATTATCATTGATTTTTATCACATTTTCTTTATTGATTTTTGTGGATTAACAAAGCTAGATATGTAAGATTTATCGATTTTTATCTTCTACATATTGGACTTTATCTTTTGAAATTTTTTACATTGGAGTAGAACTTTCAAATTTTTCTACCTCTACCATTATTACCCTAGTCTTTTGATCTATAGTATTATCTAATTTGTAGATTATTTTTTAAAATATCTTTAGTGGATATCCTCCTCTTTTCATGCCCATCCTAACTGTTTTTATCTTAAGGAATATGAAGTTTTTGGTAAAATCATCTTTTAAGCTTAGATAATATCTAGGTTGGTAATTGAATTCTACTAACCAATTACATAAATTGGTCTTAATCCTTGTGATGATTTGATTATTAAATTTGGTATGCCAAATATCACAAAGCAAAACATAAAGATTAATATCTTTGCTATAATACTGTAAAGCAGTAATTTGCACTTGGACACTTCCAAAATACGTGTATCTATACTTTCTATCTTTATTATGCTATGGATATTCTCTCAATTAATGAGATTATCCTCTTCCACATCATACTCACAGTCTTTTATTTCCAAATCTCCTTCCATCATTTCATACACATGCTTAATCTTTAATTGAAAGATGGATGTTTTGTAGATCATCTCTTTCTAGATTATGGGAAAGACCCAATCTCCTTTGACTTCTTTGTTCTCATTATCCACAACACATTCTTCTCCTTAAGGTTCACCAAGACTAATTGAAACACTTTCCGTCATATAACTAGTTTCTTCACAATCACTTTCTTCATATTCATCTTCTAATACAATTTCGACAATCCCTTTATTATTTTTTAGGGCTAGATCTAGTGCTTCTTCTTGGCTAAGCTCAAAGTAATCTAGACTGCCCAAAGTTTCAATACGCTTGTTATTCTTCCTATTTTTACATTCATTTTCATAATGACATACTTCTCACCATGTCCAACACTTACAATTATTTTTCCTGGCAAGATAATGAGCGATTTTCTAAAAAATCTTCATTTTTTAGGGCTTTGTTTGTTTTTATAATATTTTCTTTTATATTTCTCTCCTCTTTGCAAGTTAAAGCTCTTTTTCTTATAAAAGTTTCTTTTTCTTCTCCTTTCGGGTCCTTTCGCCATTAGTAAGAGAATCTCAATAGGCTAAAAGCTATCTCTTCATTTTCTTTTACTTTTAGAGATCAAGGCATTGATCATTGACCCATTTTCTTAAATAAGATATGCTTGAACCAAATGTATCAATGACATCTGTTTTTTCAAGCCATGTAATATACTTTTCATTAATTATGAAATTTATCAGATATGGTAATTTGTCATAAAACATGCCAAGATTGGTTTCATTAGTAATAATATTGACTAAATTTAGTAATATAGTATTCCAAATATCTTATGTCCCACAACTCTATATTATTAATCTTTCTTTGTCATTCTCTAACTTTTTCCCTCGCAATCAAGTTTGGCTCAAATAAATTCAGTTTCGATTTCCTAGGACAAATTTTTGAGCATTGTACCTAGTGTTTCCATCATTCTTAATACATTTTTTTCCATCCTCATTTAATGAATAATACTAATTAGCTATAGTGCCAGAAAACCTTGCTCGATATAATTTAAGAAATTTCCTGCACTCCACGTGGTATTTAAATTCAAGTCACTATTTATTCCTCTTTTCCAACGCTCAAATATTTTTTCTCTATTATGAGCTTCACCGATGTTTAAGATATATCATATTTAGCCAATTAGGGTAAGGTCAATCTCTTCAAATGTCATAGTTTTCCTTGGGATAAACCTAAAGGAAAAATTGGTTATACGTCCCATTGGAATGTATCTAGGCCTCATGAAATGAGTATTTCTTCTAGAAAGTTGACCAAATTCTTCAAGCTTAGGAGCAATGTTGTTAACTAAATTGGTCTCGATTTCACTTATGTTGAGTTCTTCTCCAATCTCATTGATCTCATGGCCAAATACCATTTTACTATATTTTTATTCAGTTTCCTTCTAACTTAATCTAATGGTACGACATTAAGATCCTTCAGTCTAATTAGGCTCATATGCTGGTATAATTCTTCTTCTAACTGGATATTATTTGTCTATTCATTATCATTAGATATTATCTCGTCTGTCAACTATCATGCCCATGATTTTGTTTAATTTTCCCAAGTTTTGCTCCTTATCAAACATATTTGTAATTCTTCAAGATTATACTGCATATACTCCATCATCTTCTTTTTTCTCTGCCTTTTCAGATCACTTTCTTATTGATTTTTCTCTTGCTTATTGGATTTTTACATCATGCAAAGAAAATAAATTTTAGTTTTGGATTCTAGAATGGATATTTATGCTGAAAATGAGTACTAATACTTAAAGTAGGTTTTTCACTATGTCTAATTTCATTAACTAAGGAAAAATGGATTACAAAAAATTGCATCTTAATCTTTTTAACTTCAATCTTAATTTTTATAAATTCAGCTTTTAATTTTAAAAATATATCAGTGATATAGTTTAATTGAGGCACTACTAAAGTTGTTCCTTCTGGTGAATAAACAATATGTGAATAATTAGAAGCAGGGCAAGTAGGTGATGATTCAAGCATTAAACACAGTTAATTTGCTTAATTAATTATTAATTATCTTAATTATTTTTAATCACGTGGCTCTGATATCATATTATAGAGGGCTTCTTGTAGTACTAGTGAGAAAAATTACATATGCACAAAATAAAATTTTTTAAAAGTAAGTCTTTAACGATTTGAGTCAAAATGCAAACATGAAAAGTTAAGGGTATTACATGAAACTTAGAATAGTAGATTTTAGTCCTTTCTATTAGTTACCTCATTAGTCAATGTGCATTGCAGTTATCTTTAAAAACTAAGGGTTCTTAAAGTTGTTTACATAAAACTTAATGTACCTTCACGTATTTTTTTTGTTTTAGAGTGTAAATTACCTTTATGAGGAGTCATGTGAGATGCAGCCGCTGAATCAAGATGTCAAACTGATTTATTAGCGCCGACAGCATTAAATGTAGCAAAAGCAGGAATTGAGGAAGTTTAAGAGGGGGTGCGAAGCCACCGATAACCCATAGTTGTATGCCCAGGGGAAAAACAAATATGATAAACAACGTTAGAATGTGAACCTAAGACCCCTTCGGACGAATTATTACCTGTAGAAAAAAAAACTAGTATGAGATGGAGATCAACACTAAATACTAGACCCTAAAAAAGATAGTATTACTAGAGCTATTCCCTATAGAAGTATTCCTGCTAGAAGAATGACGATGATTCTGGGTAAAGTTGCGACGTTTGGCCCCTTTGTTCTGGTTGCCCTTTTGATTATTATTTCTACCTTTTCCTTTGTTACCACCAAAGCCATTGCCTCGAGTAGAGGTGTTGCAGTGTGACATCTTGCCTAACTTAGAAGAGGTAGCTGAAGTAGCCAAGCTTGATGTTGAACACCGAAAGGGTCTTTGGTTTTCAGAAACTTTAGTCGCTGCTCATAATGAATTATTTTGGAACAAAGATCATGAAAGGTAAGGAGATTGGTCCCATATTAAAGGGTGGTCACCAAAATATGATAGCCGTCATTCAAACTGTTCAGTGTCAACTAAACAAAATCAATGTTAGGAACAAGTGTGTGAATAGAGGCAAGAGAGTCAGCAACGTGTTTAATGCTCCATAGGTAATCCTTCATACTTTGTTTAGGATCTTTAGATAAATTAGACAAAGTTCTCCTAAGATCTATGCCTTGAGCAAGACTAGCAGTATTAAACAGCTGAGAGAGGCATTCCCAAATTTGTTTAGAATGAATCAAGTCATGAACCACAATTAATAATGCGAGTGAAATAATGGCAAATAACCAAGAACGAATGAGTTGATCCAATCGTAACAAATCAAGAATATAAGCAGTTATATTCTCAATCATACCATCAAAGAATCTACTTAATTGTTGAGTAACAAGAAAGCTAACAGACTGAGCAAGCCAAGGGAGGAAATCTTCAATGGTAGCGAGCACGATAGTAATAAAATTCTTAATGTTAAGAGAGAAGATGCTCAGATGTATGGGAGACAAGTGAGAGTTAAGGGTTAGCCATAAAGGAGAGTCCACCTTCAAGGGCATCGGGGCTACCTAGAAACCAATGGTTGGGGTAGGCAGCAAGGATGCCCAATAACCACCTTTTTTTCCGAGCAGTGAGGACCCGAAGGTAGCAGGGTTAGGTGTCGAGCACGACATGGTTTGAGAGAGCGTTGACCATAGAAAGGAAGCAGCGGCCATGCTGTAGAGATATGAGAAATTTGCCAGCATGGGGGCAAAGAAATGATATGATTCCAAGGCAGAGCTAATGAACGGTGGTGGTTAAGGTGGTGGAGGAAGGAAGGTCGAGGTGCCGGTGGCAAAACCGGAAGCATGGCTATGGCACTCATCGTTAGATTGCTAACAGACGAGATCATAGAGGCCGTCACACCAAAAAAGGGTTATGTAGTCATCAAAGAGCTCACCTCGATGGTCATGGTAGCAAAGCAACATCGGCAACAGCTGCTAGGGTAGATGATGAGGCGCAGCTAGGGTTTGTGGAGAGGAAGAAAGAGAAGCTCGAGATCCTGCTTTATTGAGAAGGAAGAAAGAAAACAAATTGTGGTAGGATTTATAGCTCTGATACCATGTGAATCTATGTCAAGGCTCTGATCAAATTAGGGAGCCTACCACTGCATGTATAACATTTAGGGATTGTAAAAATTATGTCTTTATCCTCTGTACACTATTACTCTCTATTAATGAAGTGAACTTGATAAAGATTGTTCAATCAAAGGCCCAAAGTATTTCTTTTTAAGATGAATGGGCCTGACCTCAAATAAGTTAGATGATGCATGATTCTTGAAATGAAAGTTTTGAAAGCCTTCCCTGATAAATATTTAGAGTTACATTGCTAACATGTGTAATTACAAGTGCTTGTAAAGCTGTTTTGCAAGCAAGGTGTTATAATTTTTCTTTAAACTAAAGTTCTTGTTCCCATGGCCATTTTGATGCAGTTGAGTTGTTTATACATGTTTGAAGATTTTTTTTATTTTATTTATTTATTTTTTTTACAATAGTAAACGGGGCCACCCATTGGACTCCCTATCGCAGGGAAGAGCCAGTGGGCCGAACAGGTCCAGGGGGAGGGGGAACAGCTGCCAGGCCCAAGGCCCAGAACCACCCCTCTATTTCCCAAATAAATGGGAGCAAGAGTTCCCTTCCCAGAATCGAACCCGGGCAAGGGGGTGGTGGAAAGCAACCATACCAACTGAGCTACTGCTTGGTCGGTTTATACATGTTTGAAGATGAAATGCACTTAAGATGTTTCAGCTAGGATGATAGTGCTAATTATAAAGGATTTGATCTCAGGTGTAGACATTAGGATCTCGAATTAGACAGGAATCCTAGTTGTAACTACCGTGATGAGGGTAGGAATACATTGACTTTGAGAGCCCTCTAGGGATACCATAGGTCATGAGTTGTAATACTCACCTAAGATAGTATTAACTCATGAATCCAGTGCCCTAAAAAGGGACTTTACTTGTTATCAGCCTAGAGTTCATGTATTCTTAGCTATACTGTGAATTTTTTATGTAAAAGTGCGAGGGCTCTTCAAAAAGACTTCAAATCAATTAGAAATGGCTTTCTTCATATGAAACAGCTTTGCCTTGTTTTGGATTAATTTAATGAGAGGTTTTAAACACTTTAAGGTATTATTATTACCCTTATATTGCAAGGGAGATAAGTCAAGTGACTTGAGCAAGACCCTTAGTGTCCATAGACACCTAAAAAGTATAGGTTTTCATAAAATTCTAGATGATGATAATTGACTGAACAATAATTGGGGACCTACGATATTGACAAGAAGAGTCTTAAAATGTGCCAAAAATATCTCAATCATCCAAAGCTAAATATGCCCACCAAAGGCCAGAAGAACCTAAAAGCTCAAATAGGCCCAAATTGATGGTCCTTGATGTCTAGTTGAGATTTATTTTGCATTTTCACCCCACTCTAGAGTTTATAAAATTATTGAGTTTTATATATTAGTATTCTTCAATGAATAATCTTTATAATGACATATTATGCACCAACATTTGATAAGCATAAAAAAAAATGTAAGTAAAATATTAGGGCTTGCATTGAAAATGATACATGTTTACTATTTCACTTATATCTTCCTCCTCACTATTTCAAAAATATGCTTAATAAGCTTTCAGGAAAAAAAAAAAAAGCCCACTCAAAACAAAGGTTAGATGATGACGTTACGGTTAAAATAAGTTGCATCCTAGCCTGGCAAAAATATTGGTGAAGTTCTAGCCAAAACTGGCCAGGAATCAGATCAGGTACATAGTGGAAGGATCCTAGCTGAGTTCTCAGTGTCCTTCTCTGCTTCTAAAAAGCATCTAAGCTATTACTATTTTATCTAAATTGGTCATCTATTCATATTAAATCTATTAAGAGTTTAATTATATATCTTTTCGCTAAACCAACTCTCATTATCCTTTTAAGCACTATATAAGGGTTGCTACCCCAGGGGTTCAACACATCAGAAAATTAGGGAGAAACAAACTAAAAAACACTAGGGGGAAAAACCCTGGCTGGGTTCTAGCCCAAACTCAGTAGGAATCGAGCCAGTACATGGCGGTAGGATCCCAGCCAGGTTCTCAATGTCCTTCTCCACTTCTAAAAAGGGTCTCAGCTATTACTCTTTTATCTTAATTAGTGTAACTATCTAGATTAACCATATTAAGATTTGCATTATGTCTCATTTCCCTAAACTAACTCTTATTATTCCTTTAAGCATTATAATGAGGGGCTACCCCCAAGGGTTCAAAACATCAGAAAAATAGGGAGAATGAGACTGAAAAACACTCCAAAAATTAGAGAGGACATGCAGAAACCTTTGAGAGAATACTAAGAGGTTTAGAGAACCTAACGAAACCCTTCTCAAATCTATCCTCAAAACCCCCTAAGATACAAATCAAAGCTCACTGTACTTGATCACGGGGTTCTTAAAGTCACTCAAGCAGGTAACCCATGGGCACTAACTTTCAAACCTTAATCTTTTCTCACTACTTTGTTTCTCTTTATTTTATTTAATCTCAATTTTAATAAAGATGTAATCTGTAATTAGTTTAAACCTATCTGCTGTAATTGTTTATGTTATTTACTCTTTTAGACTAGCATTATATTGTTAATTCCTATTATTTACACTAATATGTTTCATGCTTATTTGTTAATGTAATTGGATTTAATTCCTTGTATTGATTAGTAGAGGTCGTTTGTGATAATGGGCATTATCATGATGCATTCCATCACAACATCGCACATTCACTCCCGAATCTAAATCTTCGGTTCAAGCCTATGGAGTCGGATGGTCACCTCACTAGGGATTATTTGGAGGCCTTTCAAAAACCTTTGAAACAAGCTTATAGTTCCTGTTGGTGTCCCCTTGGTTTATGGTTTATGTGAAACTATTGTCCCTTTAGTGTCCTTGCAGTTATTGCTTGTTTTAGAAGGTGGATTTGGTTTGTAAGTTTTCTAAAAACTCATGGTGGCTCTATTAACTAAATTTATTTTATTCTTTTCTTAATTACTCTCGAATTGAGGTAGAATGTATTTGCGCTCTAGACAGTAAGATCGTCTGGACCAAAAACTAGGTTTAGTTTTTGTCCAGGAACTCAACATGGTTCCTACACTAAAGCTGCCACCCATTTCACTGGCCGAACAGCATTATTATCTGGGACCAGGCTAGAGAACTTAACCTAGCTTTGGATCAGAGCTATAGTCTAGTTCTCTGGCCAGGACAAGCCCTTAGTTCTGTTATAATCCTACGTCTTACTAACAAATTAAAAAAATAGATTTGAATCCAAACACCTATTAATGAGTCCAACCATTCATGGGGGAGACGCACATGTGGAGGAAAACCTAAGTCATAGTCCTTAAAATGGTGACTCCACTGGGGACATTTTTTAAAAAAGAGGCCGAGATTTGAAATTCATTACGAAGAATTATTTTAGTTACACTTGCATTAGACATTCTTGCACTAAAGGTGTTGCCCTAGCAAGATTAACAATGCCTCTAGGTTAAACCACATTATTACCCCTCAAGAAAATAGTTTATCAACTTGGTGGGTCCATTGGACTTCTAACTGAGCATGCAGCTGCTTTACCCACTCGTGATACACTTTCCTAGTTCGCCTTTTGTAGAAAAGCAATCAAAATGTTCTAGCCTTGCCATGCACCCTATCAATGATGCACAAAGCATTTAGGTCACAAAAAGGTTGTTCTAAACCTTACTTAAACCACTTATAACTTACAACTTGGGATCAAGTTGAAACTAATAGGCATGCATGATTCTATGAATGTTTAAAACTCTAATTAACTATCTGAACTGACCCATACCCAAAGACCTTTTTTAGGATTCATAATGTCGCCATTGTGTCTAGGGCCCAGGGTAGAAGAATGTTTGCCTAGGCCTAGTTAAAGGCACAAACCTCTTAGATTAGGCCAAGTCCAAGTATTACGGTCTTGCATTAGAATAGGACTAGCAGAAATTATTTCTACGCTTTGTATGCACCATCAATAGGGGTTGACATCATCAATCTAGGTCCATGGCACTTAATTGATGAGCTTGCTAGCCTCATTACTTGATGAGGAAAGTCTAGAGGTCATTGTTGGGTTTTAACACATCAATTGTGGACTATCTAGGCCCAAAGAGTCAACTATTATTTGGCCCCATCGTACATAGTACATGAGCCCATCTAGGCCTAAAATGCATAATATGGTCCATTATGCCTTTGGAGTCCTTGTCCATTCTAGCTTGGGCCCAATCATATTCAAAATGCATGAAGACCTAGAAATTTAATTTTTCCATACGTTTATGGTCCATATAAGTACAGGATCCATGTATAAGTCCACTAGATCATCTAT
This sequence comes from Pachycereus pringlei, assembly GCA_002740445.1. Taxonomy (NCBI): domain Eukaryota; kingdom Viridiplantae; phylum Streptophyta; class Magnoliopsida; order Caryophyllales; family Cactaceae; genus Pachycereus; species Pachycereus pringlei. Next base: position 12,384 of record NCQS01128561.1, on the reverse strand, counting down.
CCCCAAAATCTATAATATAGCCCACTAGACCTTTAGAGCTTTGGTTCATTCTAAGTTTCACCCCATCATGCATGTTATTCATAATGCATAAGTTTAATTAAGACCAAGACATTTGATCCATGCATAAGCCTAAGGTCTACATCATATGTCCAATCCTTAGGTCTATCACCCATTCATAAGTCCACATAGATCCATCTATATGCCTAAACTAGGCCATTCAAGGCAAACCAAACTAAAGTCATGATCAGGCCTAATATAGGCTTGTGGTAGACATAGATCCAACTTAGGCTCATAGGTTAGCTCCCTAAGCCCAAGTTAGGACCCAATCCAGGATAGGGCTTGACTTCAGCGAAAATCCCATATCTTAACCCTATTCATTCCCATCCTAGTCTAAAACTCAAGCCTGCTATATCATTCTCTCCTTCTTACCTAATCGTAAGACATTAGTTATTTTCCCCAACCCATAGCCAATACCATTAACCTTTTCCTTCTATCTCCCAGCTCCATCAAATTCCACCTCTCAACCTATAACCTTGTTATTTGGGATAGATAAGATGAGAGAGATGATTCTTAGAGGTAAGCTTCCAAATGGCAACCTAAAAGCAAGTAAAAAATGAGACATCTTAGGGAAGTGTTCGGAAAATTTGATGAGCACAAAACTCTAGCTATGGACCTTAAACAAAGAGCTAAGAAGCTTGATCTTACAAACTTATTAGGTCATTCAGGGATTCACCCCAAATTCCAAATTAAAAAAGGGGAAGGAAAAAAAAGGGTTACTTCAAATCAAGTTAAATGGCCCTATATTAGACTCGTGTTTAACATTAGACCCAAGATCTTAGAATGAAGCTTAGATAAATGTTTAGAAAGGTTTATCTAATTCATCCAAGACTCTTAGATAAGGAGCCAAACATATTAGTAATCCCTTTAATTTTAGGCTTTCACTATAAAGCCTATGATATACCTCCATACTAGGAGTTCTAACAAGCACTAACAAACCCTTGAACTTGTATACCTCTATAATATAGGAGCTAAGGAGCACTACCTACCCCTTAAACTTGCATTCATGACTTAAGTCAGAGAGTCCCTTCACTTATCCCCTAACCCCTCCATTTTTTGAATCCAAGTTTTGAGACTTTCACACTTGTATTCATACTTCTAAAGCTTATTCAATTTTTCCTCTTCTTTATTAGAATGCTCTTGTTTGATGATGAGTCTAGAGTTTTAAAAAAAAAAAGAAAAAAAAGGGGCTATCATAAAAGCCTCACAAGGAGAACTAGGAAAAAGGAGATGGAAAGAAATAAAATAAAATAAAAAGAGAACAAGGATTTGAACCCATAATTTGAAAAAGGGAAAAAGTAATAAGTCATGCAACTTAAAAGTACATGCCTACGATGGGAGATCTCCTTTGGTAACATGCATTAATACTTTGTTAAACCTGATGAATTACCACTTCCAACCCTTTTTGAGCCTTTAAAGATCTCATTTCTTTCATAACCACATTAGACTTAACCAAGGAGTGGGAGTATGTCAAGCTTGACATCGAAATCAATAACGAAAAAGCGAGTCCAAATCAAACAATCCCGTCTAAGAAAAAAATGTTTCAAAAAAAAGAAAAGAAGAACAAAAAAAGATAGAAGAAAAGATTGGGGGGGGAAGTTTAAAAAGAAGAAGAAAAAAAGAAGGAAGAAATTATTTATTCACACATAGGGATTTCATAAGTGTTATTCAAGTCTTCATGTTGATTTCCTTCCTTTTTGCAGCCTGACTATGAAACTTATCTTAAAAAGTCTTGCTGGGGCATACCTCCTTCAAGTTGCATGTTTTTACTCCCAAAATATGACTGGCATGATTCCATATTGGATACATAGGTATTTCCTTGAGGCATGGCCATAAGATTCTTTATATGAAAAAGCATCTAAATTAAGTCCTTTGGTCCCAAAAAAAACAAAAGAAAAAAAAAAGAGAAAGGAGAACATAAAAGAGTGGGTGGTCTAAAAACCTAAAAAGGCGAGCCAGATAAAAGAAGAGTAAGTAAAACCGTGGTTCTTGAGTACAAGATGCATGCTATTGCATGCTCCCATCAAACCAGACTTGGACAAACTATTCATCGACATTACCACCTCTTCGCAATCATCATGGCCTCCGATCTCATCATCATTCCAAAGTCTATGACTCCTTGTCTCAACCATGACAACAAAATCAATAATGCATACTTATTCTTTCTAAGTTGGTACTTACCCATTATGTAAGGCAAGGGGCTATCCCTGTATTTTTCTAGAAAATTAGGGCTTCCATCATGGTAGATATCTCCTAACAAGGAGATAACCAAATTCTTTGTACCAAACTAGAGGATACTCTAAGCAGCACTAGCAAAAGAATCTTCATCTGCCCTATCCCTATACATCTAGAACTTCTATTACAACAAATAGAAATTGGGAGTTTATTCAAAATAGGTGCAGTGTAATGCAAATTTAAAGGTTACTCTATCCTTAAAATGAAATAGTTCTTATTCTAGGTGACTTATACCCCATGGCTAGCTTAACCCACCAGTTACTCAACATTTTACCCCTAATTTTGTAACATGGAACAACTTAAGTTATAAAGCATCACTGTACCTAGCCTATTAGTCACTTATACTTGAATCAGGTCTTGTCCAATGGACCCCAACTTAGTAGGACATCTTAACCTACTTGCATGAGGTTAGACCACCACAAGTTAGCATAGTCAGCACTACTAAGTCTGCATAGTTGGCATACATGCGTAGTCTCACTTGGGCTAGCAGCCACACATGCATTAATGCATGCATCTTTAGCCTATTCACTAGCTGACTCTCTACCTTGATCACTAGAGAACCCTAGATCGAAGGGGTGCACATATAGATATGAAAGCAACTCTATAGGAAGGGCAGCCAGCCATAAATTTACAGCAAAAGGCTCTTTAGATTAGATCAACAACTGTTATAGAAGACATCTATACTTTCGCTTTCACCTTCATCAACCTCAGTCAAAGTCGGGGCTCCATCCTTAAAGTGAGCTTTAAGCAAGTATCATCATCTTTGGGCAATTCAGCCACATCCTTATAGAAAGGACATCAACCTAACTTCATGTTATCAGGTAGCTAAGCTCAAGAGTATCTATCCATAAAGGACACGTTATCCACTTTATCTAAGGACACCTCAATATCGAGGGCATTTCAGCATCCAACATGCTCCCATAAGAAGGTATAACATCAATGCCTCAGTGATAAAAGGGCAAACTCAGAGATTTAGGCCTCAAAACCAAATGACAATTTAAGAACAAGCTATAATTCTTCAGGCTCGTACTCCACCAAGTTCATAGGGATCTGATTGTATACCTTTAGGCTTTCACACCACAAAGTTCTTAGGGATTTGGCCATGGATCTTCAGGCTCCCACACCACTAAGGTTTGTTCCCGTCTCCCAGGATAATGGGACATTTCAACAACACTACTGGCTCCCGGTACAATGGGACATCTTAACAACACTGTGGCTCCTAATACAATGGGACGTTTTGAGAATGTCCCTAGTACCCTTCACAATGAGACATTTCTACATTGCTTGCTTGTGGCACAATTGGATAGTTCGATGTTGCTAACTACCGAAACAGTGGCAGATTCCAACAACATCATTGACTCCTACAACAATGAGACATTCCAAAAACACTATTAGCTCATGGCACAATAGGACACCGCCAGCTCTTCACAATATGAGACATTTAACAATCAAGATCAGCTAGACTAACGAAAGGTCCTCTAAATCGGTAAAAGGTTGACATCCAGATCTGCTAGACCAGCGAAAGGTCTGCTAAACTGGTGAAAGGTTGACATTAAGATTTATAACACTAATAAAGGGTTTGCTAGACCGGTAAAAGGTTGACAATAAGATCAGCTAAACTAGCGAAAGGTCTACTAGATCGACGAAAGATTAACATCAAGATCTGTCAGACTAGCAAAAGGTTAACATCAAGATTTGCTAGACCAGTGAAAGGTCCACTAGACTGACAAAGACTGTGCTAGACCAGTAAAAATCAACAAGTCAAAACTGCTAGACCAGCGAAAGGTGCGCTAGCCCAGCAAAAAGTCAACAATTCAAAACTATTACACCATCAAAAGGTCAACTTAAAATCGCTACAATTGTGAAATGTCAAAATAGGGCACTAAATAGGTAAGCACAAATGCTATCTAATCAAACCTTTTCCTTAATGAGGCTCAGTCAAACTGGGCACTAAGTGTAGACACCTAGAAAGTGTTTGTTTTTATATAAAATGCCCGATAATAATAAAATAATCAAAAAAGACCTAGGAACCACAAAATATTAAAATGAAGAGGTTTAAAGTGTACCAAAATCTCTCAATACACACATCCATATTAGAAGATGTCCACCAAAGACTAAAAGAATCCAAAAGCCCAAATAGCCCCAAATTGATGATGTTTAATATCTAGTGGAGATTTATTCTGCATTTTCACCCCACTTTAAAGTGTATAAAATTAATTAGTTTATATAATGATATTCTTCAATGAATAAGCTTTACAATGACATATTATGCAAAAGAATTCAATAAGCACTGGAAAAGATATAAGTCGAACATTATAGCTTGCGCTGAAAATGCTAAATGTTTACTATTTCACTTTATATTACTCCTCACATATCCTAAAGTTATAAAATTACTAACATGGTAAGATATACTCAATAATATTTTAGGGAAAAAAGAATCACTAAAGACGGAGGTCAGATGACAAAGTTATGGCTAAAATAAGTTACAGCCTAGCCTGACGAAAACAACTTGCTAGCTTCTGGCCACAACCGACCAGGAATCTAGCTGGGTACATGGTGGTAGGATCTAGCCAGGTTCGCAATGTCCTTCGGTTCTAAAAAGGGTCTCAGCTATTACTGTTTTATCTAGATTGGTGTAACTATCCGGATGAAACCTATTAAGAGTTTAATTATGTCTCCTTTCTCTAAACCAATTGTTAATATCCCCTTAAGAACTATAAAAGGAGGGCTACCCCAAGGGTTCAACACATTAGGAAATTAGGGAGAAATAGACTTGAAAAGAACACTCAAAAATTGGAGGGGATGCAAAAGAAACTTTGAGAGAATAATAAAAAGTTCAAAAAAACCTAATCAGACTCTTCTCAAATCCATGCTCAAAACCCTCTCAAGCATAAGTCAAAGCTTAATATTCTCAATCATAGAGTTCTTCAAGTCACTCAAGCAGGAAACCTTAGGGCACCAAATTTCAAACTTTCCCTTTTTCTCTCTATTTTGTTTCTCTTTATTTCATTTAAATCTAGAGCTTAATAAAGATGTAACCTTTGATTAGTTTAACCCTACCCACTATAATTGTTTACGTTATTTACTCTTATGGACTTGCATTGTATTCTTAATTCCTATTATATATACTAATATGTTACATGATTGTTTGTTAATGTCATTAAATTTAATTTTATTTATTGGTTAGTAGAGGTCATTGGTGATGACAAGCAGCGCCATGCTCGATTCCATCATATCATCATAAATTTGCCCCCAAATCTGGATCTTCGATTCGAGCCTATGAAGTCATATGGTCCCCACACTAGAGATTATTTAGGTGCCTTTCGAAAACCTTTGAAATGAGCCCCTTTGATTTGTGGTGCATATGAACCTATTGTCCCTTCAGTGCCCTTACAGTTATTACTTGTTTTAGAAAGTGGATTTGGTTGGTATGTTTTCCTAAATCTCACTGTTATTATATTAATTGAATTTACACTATTTATTCTTAATTACTCTTGGATTGCGGTAGAAGATGCATGTGATCAGGACACTAAGATTGCCTAGACCAAAAACTAGGTTCAGTTTTGTTCCAGGAACCCAGCCTGCCACCTAATTTGCTAGCCAAACAGCATGACTACCTAACACTAGGCATGACAACTTGAGATAGCTCTCGCTAAGAACTTGGTCGGGTTCTTGGACTAGAGCTATGGTCTAGTTCTCTAGGCCAAGTCCCCAGGTCTGCTACTGTCTTACTTATTTTACTGAAAAATAAAAAATAATATTTGAATCCAAATAACTACTAAGTGAGTCCAGCTATTCGTGAGGGAACCGCACCAGGGGAGTAAACCTTGGGTCATGGTCCTTATAGTGGTGACTCCACCGGGGACTTTATTTAAAAAAAGAGGGCAGGATTTAAAATTTAATACGGGAAATTATTTTAGTTATACTTGCATTAGGCATTCTTGCATTAAAGGTATTATCCTAATAGTTGGTTAACTCAGTGGGTATATTAGACTTCCAATTGAGCATGCAACTATCTCACCCACTTCCTGACTTACTTTCTTAGTCCACCTAATATAGGACAACAATTAAAAAAGTTCCAGTCTTACTATACACCCTATGGATGACACACAAAGCATTCGAGTTACGAGAGGGTTCTTGTTAACCTTAACTACTTATAACTTAGAACTTTGAATTAAGTTGGAATTCATATGCATGCATGATTCTATGAATGTTTGGAACTCTAATTGACAGTCTACACTGACCCATGCCTAAAGGCCCATATATTGAATTTTTAGGATTTATAACATTGCCCCTATGTCTAGGGGCCTAGCTAGGCCCAGCTAAAGGCACAATCAGGTTTTAAACCTCATAAATTATGTTAAGTTCAAGTATTGTGGTCTTGCATTAGAGTAAGACCAGAGGAAATTATCACCATAACTTGAGGGTTGACATCATTAGTCTAGGTCTAAGTCACTTAAATCACAATCTTGCAAGTTTCGTTACAAGATTAGGAAAGTCTAAAGGTTATTTTCAGGCCATAACACATTGATTGTGGACTACTTGGGCCCGAAGAGTTAGGCATTATTTGGCCTCATCATGCATAGTACATTAGTCCATCTAGGCCTAAAGTGCATAATGTGGCCCATTAGGCCTTTAGAGTCCTAGTCCATTCTAGGTCTCACCTAATAATGTTCAAAATGCATAAAGACCTTGAAATTCAATCTTTACATAACTTTATAGTCGATACAGGCATAGGATCCATGCATGAGTCCACTATATCATCTAGGCCCAAAATGCATAATATAGACCATTAGACCTTTAGAGCCCTAGTGCATTCTATGTTGCGTCTAATCATGCATGCTATCGATAATGCACAAGTTTAATTAAGACATAGACATTTGTTCCATACATAAGTTTGTGATCCATGCATCATACGTCTATTTCCTAAGTTTGACACCCATGCATAAGTCTACATGCCATCTATATGCCTAGACTAGCCCATTCAAGGCAAACCAAACTAAAGTCATGCTTAGGCCTAGTATAGGCTTACGATGGACTTAGATCTAACTTACGCCTGTAGTTTAGCTCTCTAAGCCTAACTTTGGACCCAATCCAGGGTAAGGCCTGATTTTAGCCTAAATCCCATATGCTAGCCCCATTCATTTCCATCCTAGCCAAAACCTTCAAGCCCACTATGTTATCGGCTCCCTCTTACCTAAACTAGTCATTAGCTATTTCCCACAGCCCATAGTCAAGACCATTAACCTTTCCCTTTCGTCATCCACATCCATTAAATTTCACCTTTCAAACTATTATATTATTATTTGGGATAGAGAAGATAAGAGAGATGATGCTTAGATGTAGCTTAATAAAGATTGCTTCCAATGGAAACCCAAAAGCAGCTAAAAAATGAGACATCCTAGGGAAGTGTTGGCAAGATTTAATGAGCACAAAACTCTAGCTATGGACCTTAGACAAAGAGTTCAAAGCATAAGCTTACAAACTCAATTAGGCTATTTAGGGATTCACCTCTGATTTCGAAAAAAAAGGGATAGAAAAGGGGGTTACTTTAGGTCAAGTTAAATGGGCCCATGTAAGGCTCATGTTTAACATTAGGCCCAAGTTCTCGTAATGAAGCTTGCACAAATGTTTAGAAAGGGTTATGCTATTCATTCAAGATTCTTAAATAGGGAACTAAGCATATGAGTAATCCCCTTAATTTTAGGATCTACTAGGCCTACAATATACCTCTATACTAAAGGATGTAAGGAGCACTACTTACCCCTTGGGCTTGTATTCATGACTTGAGTAGGAGAGCCCATTCGCTTATCCACTAAGCCTTCCATTTTTTGAATCGAAGTTTTAAGACTTTCACACTTTCATTCATGCTTCTAAAGCTTATTCCATTTTTCTCCTACTTTACTAGAACGCTCTTATTTGATGATAAGTCCAGGGTTTAAAAAAACAGAGAAAGAGGGCCTAGCCTGAAATCCTCACAAGGTGAGCTAGTCACAAGGAGGCGGAAAGAAATAAAATGAAAAAGAGAATAAGGATTTCAATCCATCATCTAAAAAAGGGAAAGATCAATAAGTCATGCAACTTAAAAGGACAAGCTAAGGATAGGAAACCTCCTTTGGTAACATGCATTAATACATTGTTAAACCTAATGAGTTACCACTTGTAATCCTTTTTGAGCCTGTAAAGAGCCGATTTATTTCATAACCACAATAAATCTAAATAGGGAGCAGGCGTGTGTCAAGCGTGACATCAAAATCAACAACTGAATAAGAGAGTTCAGACTAAACAGCCCCATCTAAGAAAAGAAGATTAAAAATAGAAAAGAACCAAAAAAATGATTGAAGCGAAGAATGGGGAAAAAAAGCTTGAAAACAAGAAGAAAGTAAACAAAGAAATTACGAATTCACACATAGGTATTTCATAAGGGTTATTTGAGCCTTCATGTCAATTTTCTTCCTTTTGCTCCCTAACTCTGAAACTTATCTTAAAATTTCTTTCTCGGGGCACCCCGCCTTTAAACTACATGTTCTTACTCCGAACATATAACTGTCTTGATTTCATATTGGATGCATAGGTAATCTCCTTGAGGCCCAGCCACAAGATTCTTTTCCATGAAGAAGCGTCTGAATTGAGTCCTTTGTACCCAAAAAAACAAAAGAAAAAAAAGAAAGGAGAAAATAAATGAGCGGGTGGTCCGAATACCTAAAAAAGCGGGCCAAGCAAAAGGAGAGTAGAAATAAGACCTTGGTTTTTTAGTACAAGAAGCATTCTATTGCATACTCCCATCAAACCGGACTTAGTCACCTACTTTGCCACCTTTTTACAATAATCATAGCCTTTGATCTCACTCCATTCCCAAATTCAAGACTCCTCGTCTCGTCCATGACCACAAATTCCAGAATGCGTATTCATCCTTTTTAAGTTGGTACTCACCCATTATGGATGACAAGGGTCTCCCCCTACATTTCCCTAGATAATTAGGGCTTCTATCATAATAGATACATCATGAGAAGGAGATAATCATATTCTTTATGCTAAACTAGAGGCTACTCTAGGTAGCACCATCAAAATAATCTTTGTATGTCATATCCCTACAAATCTAAACCTTCTGTTACAGCAAACAGAAATTGGGAGTTTATTTAGAACATAAGCACTTTAATGAAAAATTAAAGGTTATTCTATTATTAAAAAGAAAGATTTCCTATCTTGGACGACTTATACCCCAAGACCTAGCCTAACCCACTAGTTGCTCAACTTTTTACCCTTAATCCTATAATCTATCACAACCTAAGTTACAGAACATCACTGTGCCTAGCCTATCAGTCACTTATACCTTAATTGGGCCTTATCTAATTGACCCCTAACTTACCATCAGACCTTTACCTACTTGCATATGAGGTTAGGCTGTCACAAGTCAGCACAGCCAGTAGTACTAATTCTGTATTGTCAGCATACTACTTAGTGTCACTTAGATTAGCAACTACACATGCGTTAATGCATGTGTCTTTAGCCCATTTACTAGCCTATTCCCTAGCTTGATCATTGGGGAACCCTGGATCAAAAAGGTGCACATTCAAACATAATGCAACTCTATAGAAAGGGCACATAACCTTGCTAGCTATAAATCTACATCAAAGGCTCTTAAGATTGGTTCAACATCTACTATAAAAGACATCTGTACTTTAACCTTCACCTTCGTCAGGCTCAGCTAAAGAAGGGGCTCAATTGTTAAAGCAGGCTTTACACAACCATCATCGCCCTTGGGAAATTCAACTGTATCCTTATTGAAAGGACATCATCCCAACTTCAGGTCATCATGATTCCATTAGAAGGAGATGACACCGACATCTAATCGACAAAAGGTTGACATCAAGATCTGTAAGACAAGTGAAAGGTCTGCTAGGTTGGTGAAAGGTCTGCTGGACTGGTGAAAGGTTTGCTAAACTAGTGAAAACTTGACATCAAGGTCTGCCAGACCAGCAAAAGATTAACATCAAGATCCACTAGACTGGCAAAAGTTCTGCTAGACCGCAAAAGGTCCTCTAAACTAACAAAAAGTTAACATAAATATCCGTGAGACCGGTGAAATGTCTGCTAGACCAATGAAAGCTCCATTGAACCAATAAAAGGTTAACATTAAGATCTGCTAGTCTAGTGAAAGGCCTGCTAAACTGGCAAAAGGTTAACATTAGGATTCGTTAGGCCGACAAAAAGTTCACTAGACTAGCGAAAGGTCAACAAATTAGAATTGCAAAACTGACAAAAGGTTTGCTAGACAAACAAAGTGTCAACTAGACTGGCGAAAGGTCAACAATTCTAAACTGCTAAATCAGCAAAAGATCCACTAGACCAGCAAAGAGTGTGCTACACTGGTGAAAGGTCAACAATTCAGAACTGTTAGACAAGCGAAAGGCCTGTTAGACTAGCGAAAGGTCTGTTAGACTAGCGAAAGGTCAATAGTTTTTATTTAGAACCGCTAAACTAGCAAAAGGTCAATTCAAAACTGCTAGAATGGAAAAAGATCAAAATAGGGCACTAAATAGGTAAGCACAAATGCTATCTACTTTGACCTCCGCTTACTGAGGCTCGGTCAAACTGTGGGCTAATTGTAGACATCTAAAAGTTGTCTGTTTTGTTTTAATGAAATGCTCGATGATGATAAATAGGTTAAATAAGACTTAGGGGCCCAAGATATTAAAATGAAAAGCCTTAAAATTTGTCAAAATTTCTCAACCCATACATCTAAAGCCAAAGATGCCTACTGACAACTAAAGGAACCCAAAAACCCAAATTGCCTAAGTTGACAGTGTTTGACGTCTAATTAAGATTTATTCTACATTTTTAACCCACTGTAGGATGCATAAAATTATTTAAGTTTATATATTAATGTTCTTTAGTGAATAAGCTTTATAATGACGTATTATACACCAAAATTCATTAAGTAAGAAAAGGATATAAGTCGACTATTGGGCATGCGGTGAAAATTATATATGTTCAATATTTCACTTCTATTTTCTTTCGCACTTATCCAAAAGTTATTAAGTTAGTTTCATTAGAAAATGAACTCAATACTCTTACAAGAAGAAAAGAATCGCTCACAACAAGGTTAGATGACAAAGTTATGCCCGAAACAAGTTGCAGCCAAGCCTGACCCAAAAAACCAGGCTGAGTTCTAGGATGAACTAGCCAGAAACCATATCGGCCAAGTTCTTAGTTTCCTTCTGCACTTCTAAAATGGCCTTAGCTATTATTGTGTTATCTGGATTCCTGCAACTATCTGGATTAAATCTATTAAGAGTTCAACTACGTCTTCTCTCTATAAACTAACTCTTATTATCCCCTTAAGCACTATAAAAGGGTGGCTAGCTCCAAGGATTCAAAACACCAGAAAATTAGAGGGAAAAAAATTGAAGGACACTGTAAAATATGGAGAGAACACACGAGAAACTTTGAAAGAATACTGACAAGTTTACAGAACCTAACTAAATCCTTCTCAAATCCATGCTCAAAGCCCTCAACAGCACAAGTCAGGCTCGATATTTCAGATTAGAGGGTTCTCTAAGTCACTCAAGCAGGGATCCTGAGGGTGCCAATTTTCAAACCTTCCCTTGTTCTCTCTACTTTGTTTCTCTTTATTTTATTTATTCTTAGGTTCTGTAAAGCTGTAAACTTTAATTAGTTTAGCACTTCCTGCAGTAATCATGTACGTTATTTACCCTTCTGGACTAGCATTGTATTCTTAATTCTATTATTTACACTAATATGTTGCATGATTGTTTGTTAGTGCACCTAGATTTAATTCCTTATATTGATTACTAACCGGCAGTGTCGTGATGCATTCCATCATGACATCATACCTTTGCCCCTGAGTCTAGATCCTCGATTCGAACATATGAAGTTAGATAGTCCCCACATCAAAGATTATTCGGGCGTCTTTTGAAAACCTCCATTCAAATGAGTTTACTATCCCTTTTAGTTTCTCTTCGGTTTATAGTTCATGTAAACCGATTGCCCCTTTGGTGTCCTTTTCATTATTGCTCATTTTAGAGAGCGGATTTGTTTTGTAATTTTGTCTTATCTCACTAGTGACTC
>NCQS01128557.1:7542-17853 GCA_002740445.1 Pachycereus pringlei | reverse complement strand
TTATCTAATAAAAATAATTTAAAATTTGCCTATAGAGTTGTATTTAAATATTAAAAAAGTAAGTGTAGCGTTTCAATTAAGTTAGAATAGTAAAATAGTAATGGATTCAAAAAATTTTATATAACAGTATTTCTGTTTTTATATCCTCAATATTTTCTAAATGTGTAATATGTAAGTTTAAATATCATTCATTGTTACGGGACACCAAATTCATGAGATATTGAAATACATATAACACCCGGTAAAAATAGCAATTACCCAAGTTTCTATTTGTACATTAGTGTAAAATAAGTGCAAACTAGTACTTTTAATAACTATGAAATCTTTATAATATAAATAGTAGAATCATAGTACTTAAACAAAAATTTCCTTCATCCCAAGCATTTTGTGCAATCCTGCTTAATTATCACATTACTAAATTTTATATTTAAATTTAGACAAGACATATTGATATACAAATTTTTTTGGGAAAAATTTGTATATCAATTACAATCTTTATCAAATAAGTTTCTTTTTATCCACGATTCTCTCATCCTTCAACAATTCAATCGCAAACAAACCCTATGTCTCCTCTTTTTTTTTGGTTCCAAAATCTTTAAAAATTTAAATTACCGTTTTATATTTATCTCAATCCAGGAATCCTCGCCTTCAAAGAATATTTAATTCATTCATGGACAATTTGTTATTTCATCGTCACCATTGATTATCATTAACCATTATATTAAACACCAAACTTTAAAAAAAAAAAAAAGCAACCTCCACTCTTTAATTGTTCTATGGCTTGTCACCTCATTATCACCCTTAATTATCATTAATCATTTTATTAAATTTATTTAATCTAAAAAATAGCCGTCTTTCGTCCTCTCTTCCAAAAATCAGTTATATCAATCCTCCATATTTTTTGTTCAAGAACTGCTTAAACATCTCTCCTCAGTCAAACTAATCATGCCTTCTATATAATCTGATGCAACACCAATGTCCAATAACCGGCCTTTACAAAACTCTCTCTGCTTTGAGTATGTCTTCCTACAAATCCAACATCTTTTCCCCTAACCACCTGTGTACATCTTGTATCCTCCTATTGACTTATATCATTCCCTCTGTATAATTTGATGCAACACCAATTAAGTGTGTTTGATGTGTATGCAACAATAACAACAACTCTCAGTGTGGGTCATGCTTGCACGGGGCCTGGCGAGATTCAGATGTAAGCGGCCGACCTTACCTTTGCGGGTATCATTACCCACAAAGAGGCTGGTTCTAGTAGCCCAAAAAGACATTTGAGAACACATTTGGAGTTAAAAAGTAGTTTGAAACAAAAGAGATATCCAGGACCACACCTAACTGTACATGTTCCTCGAGATCTAGAAAAGGCAAGCAACAAGTTGCACAAAGTCTTCAACCTTAGTCCTAAACCTCCACAACCTCCTATCTTGAGCCATGTCCTCCATTGATCCTAGGATCCTCAAATCCTAAAGTCTTCAACCTTAAGTATGTGTGTGTATGTATATACGAACATAAATGAACTTCATATTTTATGTTGATATTCAATTCTATTGATGTTTTTCATTTAAACACCCCATGCAAAAGCATGGGAACTAGCTACTATTGTGAAAATAGCAATTATTTGCCTCCACCTCTACTCCTTTCTCTCCCTCTCTCCCTACAACAATCCTGAGCCTCCACCCCACTGGAGGGGACTGTCATTGACAACTTTTTATCAATGTTAAGCCCTGTTTAATATGTTAAGAGTTTCAATATTAATTTTTTTTGCAAATAAAGTTTGTCTCTTTTTCTGAGAGTCATGTTCAATTGGTGTTGTCTAAGACATTGTCTGAATACCGATTTTCAAAAGTTATAGTATAAATTGTGATGCTCCTCTATCAATAGTAAAAGTACAAAGTCATCATTCATGAGAAGATTGTCTATAATATCAAACCCAAACATCAGTAAAAATTTACATTAGTTGTTTGAAAGTTGAATTTCTTGTCTATGTTTTATATTTATAACTATTCATTCATGATCTTCATAATAAGTGCCATTTGAAATTTATTAAAGAAATCATTATATTCTGATTCAAAAAAAGAAAAAAATGGTAATTATCTAAGTCTGTTTTAGAGTTTTTTGATGGGCATCCACAGGAAGATTTTATTTGAACACTTCATAGGTTATGCTCGACCCCTGAGTCTTAATGATATTGACGTCTATTGTTCAAGAAGATTTTTCGGAGGTGAGTATAAAGGAATGTCGTCCATTGATATAATGGAGGATTATTTAGTTTTGACTTGATTGTGGAGGGAACTAAGATGATTAACTACCCTAGCTAGTCTAAAAAGTGCGTCTAATTAGCTAAACAACTAGTGATTCTAAGTTCTATTTAATGAAATTAATCTAAACTAATCTATTAGTCTCAAACAAGCAATTAACTCACAAAACGCATAGAAGAGGATGATCATAGGTCTCGACATGGCCCGTGGCACGACATAACCACTAACATTTCCCAACAATCCTCAATTGATCACCTCAAAAGAAAAATCTAATTTAAGATTAATGATTATCTAATCTAATAATAGGCAATAAAAGTGAGGAGAGTGGAAATTACCTACTGATGGAATTCCTCTTGATGGTGGCTTTACTTGCTCTATATTCAATCAATCACTAATCAAACACTATTGAATATCAATCAATTGCAACTAGCTCCAATTGATGAACCTTGAAGCTTTAGACTCCATAACCATAGTTGAATCAATGAAGAAGAGCTTTGAAGAAGGTATGAATAACAAAAGGATGATCAATGTTTTGAGGAGCGAATTAATGATTCAAATCCATTTAAATTGCACCAATAATCTCCCCACAACTGTTTGTTCATCAAAACCCATTAATTTGGGGATGAGATTTGAGGCTTGAAAACGGAGAATTGTTGGTGAGGGAAAATGAAATTAACACTAATGTAAGGAAGAACATTAAATTGATCCAAGAATTGAGGCAAATGATTCAACTTCATCAGTAGAGGTTTTTGAGTCTACCATGAACTAATAGAGAGAGAAAAACTACTAAAAATATGATAAAACCCTAAAAAATATCTCCACCATTTTAACTAGCCTGATCACTTTTTTTTTTTTTTTAATACAAGCAGTTCCATACGCTGGCATAGGCGTACCACATGGCACTACCTACCTATGCCAAATTTATGTCTTCCTGCTCAAGTCAACCAAGATTTGATGTGTTAACAAACAGGAGGTGGCATGGGTAGTGCATGTAATTTCCTTATTTTTTCTTTCTTGGTTGTTTTTTGGCAATGGGACAATCTAGAACTCCCTTGGAACCCTTGAGTTGGTTTTCGGCACATTCCTATCCTTAGGCTTCTAAATGGGTTAGATACTGCTCCAATGTGAAACTTCTTCACTTCTAAACCTAAAAAAATGCAAAATAGTAATAAATCATCACATTAATAGTTATTCACTAACTAAAATCAAGCACAGGGGATGCTAAAACTGTATCGGTTAGAAACCAAACAAACATCCCTATGTTTGCATTTTACTTATCCTCAAGTAAAGCACAAGGAAAACACCCTTTTGTAAGCTCAATGATTGCATTTAATGTATGCAACAAGTCCTTTAAACCCCTTGATCTCCTAAGTGGACAAGTGCTGTCTTATAAGGGTTTAGCGAAGACAATCTCATTAAGTCTTTGAAGAAGAAGAAGAAAAGAGAAAGAAAAATACATTTTTTTTTCCTGTAACAAACTTTCACAAAGCAACATCCATGAGATACTCATGCACTCCTCAAATCAACAATTCAACCATCATGACAAAGAGACACATAGAATATGCATAAAGTATACAATTAAGATTCTTGGTCCTCCTAGAGGCCATCATGCATTCGTAACATTAGCAATGGTTAGCTCACTTTAGGTAATGTGGAGCTCTCTTCTCAAGTATTTGAAACAATATGTTTCTGCTCATGCTTAATTCAAAAGATGTACTCTACTATAAGTTTGATATCATCCTCATTCCACCACTAGAGTGCACATGTAATTTGATGATCAAGAGGACTTTTGTGGTTTGTAATGAGGGTTGGGTCAAGGATTGAGAAAGGGATTAATGCTTTGGGAATGACGAGCTAACTAGCCAAAACTAAGGAGCTATCAGATCCCCCCACTATCAATTATCATCCCTCATAAAACACCACAAAGATAAAGTGATGACTTGAGCGTGATAAATACAAGGTGAACTTTTCATGCCAAGACTTCAATTTCATTTTTCTTTGTTTTTGTTATTTTGTTTTTCTTCATTTTTCCTCCTTTTTTAATGGTTTTCTCTTTTTTCCCCGAAACTTAAGTGGTTAGCATGGAGGTTTTGCATTCAATTAACTTCTCAATTTGCACGAGCTCAAGTCAATCTTTATACTTTATTCTTTCTTTCTTTGTGTCACATGGCAAAAAAGCTCTACCTCACATCATTCTTTATCTCTTCCTTCGAAGTGATACTTCTTAGTTTTGGCTTAGGTAATGATATTGCTTTAGGCTAAAGACTAAAAGAGTGACTCTCAATAAGAATACTGATAATTAAGGCTTAAAGGGCTAGCAAGGAATACAATTATGTACATAGGGAGGCTTTTTGGCTAAATTAGCTGCATACTTGTACAAAGAATGCATATTTCCTCTCATCATTCATGCAAAACAATATGTGGTTTCAACGAGAGTTGGGGCAAATTCTAGATAGTCACGACTTTGAATGAACCTATCATGACAGAAATCAAATGACCACAAGTGATGATGTGGTCCAATTAGGCTCAAAACCTCACGGGTTCACATACCATTTTTACTCTCATCTATTAGGTCAAAATCAAGCATGAGTTACCAAAAATTTGTACCTAATATCTTTTGGATGCATCTTATTTATATGACATTCGAATCTAAGGAAAAAAGGATCATTATCGAAAAAAGTTGGACATTTTCCCCCCAAAACTCACTATTTATAAGAAAATTTAGAAAATTGTTTTGGGTTTTCGAAACTTTTTTCCCCTTTTTTCTTTCTTTTTCAAAAATTTTGGAGGAATGGCCTTCTCCCCCACACATTAAAATGCACAATGTCTTCACTATGGGAATATGAGTCTTAACAAGGAAAAGAAAAAAAAAGAAAAACGGAAAGAAGAAGTATGTACAACGGAGAGAGAGGAAAACACCTTGCAAGAGATGAAGGACACTTGATCGTAATGCATGAATGCCCATTTACAATGCAAATGTAATAACTACCTTAAATGCAACTATATACATTACCTATGCTCTTAAGAGCATATTAATAAAGCATTCAAAGTTCATAATTCAAAAATTCGTACTCACAACCAATCCACACAAATTCCTCAAAATCATGGTCAATCATAACCAAAGTTCACCTCAAATGGTCTTCACATAACTGTAATATCACAACATTAGAGAATAAAGGATAGAGGAAAAAGAGATGCATACAAGAAACCACCTATCCCAAATAAAGTACCGCCGTATCAAAGATTCACATGGGATATCCCCCCCAGTTTATAAATATGTTATGAAAGTACGGGAGGGGTGGGAGACACAAATCACAATCAATGGACATCATCGAGACCGGGTGATAGCTAAAAGTGCGGCAAGAAAGGAGAGAATGATGATGAACTCCCTTGATCACTCATGAAAGTGTGATGCCGGTCTTTTAATATCGCCAAATGAGCTAATTCATACTCCTTCGCTCGTCTAGTTTGTGGGCCTCTCTTATGGCTCATTCCTCTTCTCACTTTATTCGCCTTAACTCTCTCTCCTATTGGCGATCAATAAAACCTCTAAAATGTGTGACACAGTCATCAATAGAATCCATACTCTTGGCTATACAGTGAATATCTTTCCTCATCTCGGTGTAACCTCTTGTAAGCCGACTACCTCTATATGGGGGTTACAGAAAGAGTACTGCAATGCATTATCAAAGTGTGCATGGGCCGAGAAGGAGAAGCCCCCTATCTTGAATGAAGATGGTTCGTGGAATTACATGTCATTCTCCTTATGACCTTCATGTTCCCCTTCTTCACGTTCGCCCTTGTCATCATCAAGCCCCTCATTACTATCTTATCCCGTCACCTCTTCATGGATTACTACTCCATTACAAGACCAATTACTCTTATTAGCTATTGTTGTGCATGCCACATTGGGAAAATTAAGGAGTATTTGTTTTTGGTAGGGGTATTTATAAGTGCCACCCTTAGCATCAACAATGGCCATGTGGTCTAACGCAGCAATATTAAGACTCCTTCCTGAGAAATAGAGTTCAAGGGATCCAAGCTTCCTACCATGATTCAACGCTTAGGTTATAGCTTTAATAGCGCCCTCAACACTGGCTACATTTTGGTGCGTAGTTTTAGCCACCTTTGCAAGATGGCCACCTTTGCAATTTTGAAAGCATCGGTGCCTACATGTGTGCCACTGACATTATACCAAATCATAAACAACTCTGCTTACCTACACACGTTTTGGCTATCATGATGCCAAAAGATAATATTTCTCATCAAAGGTTGTAAGTAGTGAATGTTGATATCAAATATATCCGTGGCCTTTGCTTTTCTAGAGTCAAATACCTAGGTCTCCCAAATCAGAATATACGTTGTGCTTAGAACAAATGATGCTTAACTAAGAGAGATCAGGTTTTCATCGATTAAGGACATTTCTAAAGGCATCGACATGCACCGAGAGGTGAAGAAACTCATTAAGCCCTCTCAAACTCATTCTCAGATTAGCATTGACTATGCAAAAAGTGATTAACACCCCACTACCCTAATAAGACCTGGCCCAATCCACATGAAAGGAACTCAAGAATCCAAGCACAAGTCCATCACATGATACATATTTCATTTCCAAATAATCAAGCCAACCCAAATTACCAAGTAGGGCACCCAGACCATCCAACATTCTTAAAGTGCTTATTGAGTCCACATGCCGATATTTTTGATGAAAATGCTCATATTTAACTCTTTGTTCATCATTAGCAAATTGTAAGCTTGGAGTACTTAGAGGAAGGATTAGCAGGAAGGCATCAGATTTATCTCTACTTCTTTTGGGTGGATTTGAAGAAGAAGAACCCCTTTCTGACTTTTTTGGGAGGGAGATGCTCTGGAAGCTCCA
Source organism: Pachycereus pringlei (assembly GCA_002740445.1). NCBI lineage: Eukaryota > Viridiplantae > Streptophyta > Magnoliopsida > Caryophyllales > Cactaceae > Pachycereus > Pachycereus pringlei. Next base: position 10,707 of record NCQS01128557.1, on the reverse strand, counting down.
CCCATTCTCTTTCTGCCTAAGGATGAAATGTTATCTTCGATGGAATTGGTGAATCTAGCTCTTTGTGCTCCAAATTGCTTTTTTAAGGCTTGATTTGTGTTAAAAATGGGACCAAGCGACAAATGTTTTTTCTCTATTACCTTCAAATTCAACAATAAAGATTAGGATTTTAGAGAGAGAAAGTGGGTGAATAGGGTGGAAGAAAGAGATGAATTTGGATGAAAGTTTTTATTGGAAATGGGGTTTTGTGAGTGGAATTGAAGAAAGTCGGAAGAATTGTGAGGATCTAAGTATAGGTCGAGAGTAGAAATGGGGAGGGCTTCAAACAGAAAGAGAAATAAAAAAGGAGGATGGAGGAAATAAAGAAGGAAGGAGGAATTACCGGGTTTTGAGGTTGGCTGTCGGTGGCTCGAACATGCCGCTTGGTACGGGGTATCCGAGCCAATTCATTAGTACGCAGATTGCAAGTTCAGATGAGGCACGGTTGTGCCACCCGTGCCAAATCTTTGTGAGATCTTTCTTTTTTCTTTGCTTCCTATGGCACGAGAGTGCCACTTATGCGCTCCTGGTGCCATTTTTCCACCCAAAATTTTTCATCCTCTCAATTTCTTATTTTTCTCCTCTCTTTTTTTTCTCCTTTTTATTGTTTTGACTCCACTTGCCACTTACTCTCATTGTCTTCTCTTTCTTATTATCTACTCGCATTGGGAAGACTTGTAGAGTGAGAGACATTCTACGTCCTCGCTAGGCATTTCCAGGAATTCTTTCAACCTATGGCCATTGACCATGAATGTGTAGTCGTTGGTCGGGCCCTTGATCTCAGTTGCGCCGTGGGGAAACACTTTCACAACTACAAAGGGACCGGTCCACCCAGACCTGAACTTTCCAGGAAATAGGTAAAGCTTAGAGTATATAAAAGAATTTGTGCCCCGAGGAGAACTCTTTTCTATTGATGCGTTTGTCATGAAAGATTATTGGCCCTTTCTTTACTCTATCTAGTGTTCTCGTAAGCTTCCCTCATAATCTCCTCAAGTTCATTTGAGCTTAACTTCCTCTCTTTATCAGTAGCACTCGAGTTATAATAGAACGTCTTAATTGCCCATCAAGGTCAATGCTCGAGCCTAATGGGTAAATGACAAGGATGACCATAGACTATCCTATAAGGTGACATACCTAAGGGCATCCTAAAATCCATCCAATGGGTCACCAAAACACCCTCCTATTTAGTGAATGATAGAATACATTTTCAACAATGCATCAAAAGACTTATTGTCAAAATGGGTACCTTGATCACTTATAATAGTACGAGCATCTCATAACAGGTGAAAGCATTCTCTCGTAAGAAACTAATGGCCACTATAGTCTCATTTGTCCTCATAGGGATAACCTCAACCCACTTAGATGCATAATTGACACATAAAAGAATATGTTCATTCCCCAATGACTTGGGAACTGCCCTAATATATCAATCACAATAACAGGGGTGAGGGGCATCATATCCCTCATACCAAGTTTGCCTAATTGTTGACAACACATGCAACTTTTGCAATATTCATGGGTACCCTTGAATAGGGTTTGTCATTAGAAACCACACTGAAGCATTCAGGATGAGTTAGATGGGTGATGATCTTGGTGTTTGCGGATGGTAGAGATGGCGATTGAGATGGCAGAGTCGAAGATGGTCCTGAAGAAGCAAGGGCGGAGAGAGAGAATAAGAAGGGATTAGGGAACTCAGCTCACATGAGGAGGGGATGGAGGGAGTTGGTGCTTTTTTTTTTTATAACTTTTTCCTTTATTTATTTTCTTTTTTTATTAGCTTGATCAAGGGAAATTGGCCAAGGGAAGGGGGAGCTGAGCCCAACTCTAAATTTAGCATTTTCATCATATTTTTCTCCCTTTTTTATGATTTATTATAACACCTACAAAACAAATAAAATCAAACAAAAATCCTAGTTTCATATTTATTCCTAGCATAAATTATGTATGAAGGTATCGTAAAAAAGATCATAATTTTTGGGTGAACGAATACCCCCTGACCTACATTTTGCTGGTCCTCAAGTAAAACAAACTAAATCTAATAAAAAGAAATGGAAATAAAAAAAAGAAAAATTCTAATTCACTTTCGCATGAATCATGGTTGCATTTAACGTGTGCAACATGCCCGTTAAACCCCCTCGGTTTCCCAAATGGATGAGTAAGGACTCGTAAGAATTTTCAAGTAAAATACCCACAAAAATCTTTTCAAAAACAAAGGAAGTTTTTTTGGGTTTTCAAGCATTAACATATATACAAGTAATGGGAAAATTATGTACACAATCTGGCAATTGCATCACCCTAGTAACTAAGTCACCAAATTATATACAAATAAAATGTACAATCGGATGACAATCTAGTCATAAGATGTATTTCGACCTCGGTGCATTTGTAAATGTGTATCAATCCTTATGAATCGAGTTGTTAACATTGACGTGATTACCATTTCGTTACCTAATCACCTTCTTTGCCCTGTTTTTTTTCATTTCTTTCAAGAACAATAACGCACACTCCCTAACCCCACTAGCAAGTGTTCGGACCTCCCATAAAAGGGGTTCTATTAGAATGTGCAAAGCACTTATTTGTTGCATAAATAGATGTGTAATCAATTAAAGTAGAACATATATGCAAAGCCTGTTTAAGACTGAAATAAAGATATTGACTTTGAACATTGGCATTCAGGTTTTTATTCACTTTTTAAGGCTTTTTAAATTTTTTCTATGTTTTAATTTATTTTTCCAGAGCGTAGAAGACAAATTCGATAAACAAAAAGTTCACATGCCAATGTAACAACCAGACCCAAAGAATTGATGGTAAAGCAAGCAAGGTAGCCACAAAATCACACGTATGAGATGGGGTTATTATCAAAGATCAAATCTACATCATCAACTAGATCATTATGCAAAGTCTATCTACATATAACTCAATAACCTAGCAACATGGGATTACAATCGCCAAAGATAGAACACAAATCCCAAAGAAAAATAAAAATCTTTTCATATTTTCAAAATTTTTCAAAAAACATATACAAATGGGCAGCTCACCCCCACCCCAAAACACTCCATAATGCCCTCATTGTGGGAACTAAGGTACCAAAAAACAATCACATAGGCTATATAACCATAAAACTAA
>NCQS01128445.1:23974-42379 GCA_002740445.1 Pachycereus pringlei | reverse complement strand
GTTATGTAAGAGAGAGCATGAGTCCTTGCTCGGTCCTGGCTTTGTTATGCCTAAGAAGGATGGTTCATACCACATGTGTGAGGATAGTAGAGCTATAAACAACATTACTATTAGGTATAGCTATCCCACACCTAGGCTTGATAACATGCTTGATGAGCTCCATGGCTCCTCCCTCTTCTCCAAAATTGATTTGAGGAGTGGATACCATGAAATCTGCATGAGGGAAGGTGGTGAATGGAAAATGACATTCACGTCCATGGGAGGACTTTATAAGTGATTAATAATGCCTTTCGGCCTCTCTAATGCTCCTAGCATATTTATGAGATTGATGAATAAAGTCATTAGGCCTTTCCTTGGGAGATTTGTGGTGGTCTATTTTGATGATATCCTAGTTTATTCAAAGACTCAAGAAGATCACCTACATCACTTGGAAGAAGTATTCAAGGTTCTAAGAGCTCAAAGGCTCTTCAGTAAGTTAGAGAAGTGTGAGTTCTTTTCACCCTAAGTCATCTTTTTGGGGTATGTTATTTCTAAGGATGGATTGTCCATAGACCAATGTAAAGTGGAAGCTATCAAGTTATGGCCAACTCTCACCCCCATCACCGAAGTTAGGAGTTTCCATGGCTTGGCATCTTTTTAGAGGAGATTTATCAAGAGGTTTAGCACCCTCACGGCTTCCATCATCGAATCCATGAAGAAAGGTTCATTTGAGTGCACCAAGATAGCCTATGATGCCTTTGAGAAACTCAAGTCCAAGCTAAGTGAGGCCACGGTGCTAGCGCTTCTCGACTTTGATAAACTCTTTGAGGTTGATTGTAATGCGAGTGGAGTGGGTATAGGGGTTGTTCTTATGCAAGATCAACACCCATTGCCTATTTTAGTGAGTCAAGAAAGAACTACTCAACATATGACAAGGAGTTCTATGCATTGGTGAGAGCTCTTGATCATTGGTCTCATTACTTAAGGTCAAAATAATTTATACTTCATTCGGACCATGAGGCCTTAAAGTATATGAATGGCCAACATAAGCTCAATTCAAGATATGCTAAATGGGTTGAGTTCTTGCAAAGCTTCTTCTTTGGGGCCAGGGGAACACTAATGTTGTGACGAATGCACTATAAAGGCGGCACTCTCTCTTAGTCATGATGGAAGCAAGGGTTATAAGCTTCCGATTCATCCCTAAGCTCCACCAAGAAGATGAGAATTTTAAGCACTATCTCTATGAGCAAGAAGGCCACAAGCAAAGCCCCTACACTCTCCAAGAGGGCTTCTAATTCAAAGGTAACAAGTTATGTATTCCAAAGTGTCCAATCCGAAAGCTTCTTGTCAAGGAGGTTTATAAAAGAGGTCTAGCCCGTTATTTTAGGATCAACAAGACTATTGACATGCTCAAAGAACACTTTTATTGGCCAAGGATGGGTGGTGATGTTCATGAGGTGATTTTCAAGTGTTCTCTCTATCAAAAAGCTAAAAGTCAATTCCACCAGGGGTTATACACTCCATTGCCCATTTCTAATAGTCCTTGGGAGGATGTGAGTATGGATTTCATAGTTGCTCTCCCTAGGACACAATGGGAAAAAGATGCTATTATGGTGGTGGTGGACTATTTCTTAAAGATGGCTCACTTCATTCCTTATGACAAGACCGATGATGCATCTCACATAGCACATCTCTACTTTAAGAAAGTCATTAAGGTACATGGCATTTCTAAGAGTATTGTGTCTTATTGAGATACAAAGTTTCTTAATCACTTTTGGGGATGTTTATAGAGGCTCCTTGGTACTAAGCTTGTGTATAGTACCTCACACCATCCTCAAAGTAATGGCCAAATCGAGGTAACCAACAAGACCTTTGCCACTTTGCTTTGGAGCATGGTGAATAAGAGTATCAAGGAGTGGGATCTCAAGCTTCCCCATGCTGAGTTTGCTTACAATGGAACTCCAGGGTTTGCTACTTCCCACTCTCCCTTTGAGTCTTGCTATGGAATCAACCCTCTAACTCCCCTAGGACTCATACCACTTCCACTTGAGTCTAGAGTGAGCTATGAGGCTGAGGGGGGGCTAAGGAGATGAAAAAGCTTCACTAACATGTTCGTGCCAAGATTAAGAGAACAAATGAGAAGTATAAAGCTAGAGCCAACAAGCATCACAAAGCCATTACCTTCAAGCCTGGGGACTTGGTGTGGATACACTTGAGAAAGGAGAGGTTCCCTTCTAGAAGAAAGAACAAACTCAGGCCAAGGAATAATGGACCTTTCAAGGCCCTCAAAAAGGTAAATGATAATGCTTACAAGTTAGAGCTACCCGGGAACATAGGTGTATCTTCTACATTCAATGTGGGTGATCTCACACCCTATCTTATGCATGAAGTAGATGATGATGATTTAAGGGCAATTCACATTCAAGAAGGGAAGGATGAAGCAAATGTCATACCTACACAAGTCCAAGAGAGCTCATAAATCCTTCTTAGTGCTCACAAGCTACAACAAAGGGGACTTGGTCCATGTACTAATTTGGAGTTTCAATTTCGACCTCATCCTAAGCCTTTAGATGTGTTATTCTCCAATCTTGGGAAGGTCAAGAGGCCTTCTAAAGGGTTTATCCATCAAAATGAAGTTAAACCCATGGAAAGAATAAGAAAAGTCTAAACAGCAAGGCGTACTTCCACAGACAGTTTTAACTCAGTTTTGTGAGCTTGATTATTCAAGCTCAATATGGGTTTAATATGCTATAAACCCACTTTTTACGAACCTTTTTTATGTCAACTAAAAGGGCATAAAAAGGATACTAGGTTCAGTCCTTGGGAGATAAGTGAAATGAAGTCATTTCCAATAAGCTCCAGGATCTAATCGAGACTGGACCACTTGGAGAGTTTAAGATGTAACTTCCAAACGATAGCTCCAAATTCCTTACCACTGGAGCCATCTAAAAATAGACTTTCAAGCTTTCTAACAACATTTGTTTGAGATAATTTGGGAAAGTATGCCAAAAGTTATAGCTGTTGGAACTTGGAGGTTGTGCACTAAAAGCGACAAGGCAGCATGTCACTGTCACCTTTTGTACTTGCATTAGATTTGTTTCCACCTTTGCTTTATGGACATTTGTGTGGCCTTTTTTTCCCTTTCTTTTAGTTTGTCAAAGGCTATCAAATATAAGGGAGTCCCTTAGGTTATATGAATAAGATTTGAATCATATGAAATATCTCAAAGCTTTCTCTCTCAAAAAAAATAAAAAATCTTGAGTTCTCTTTATCCTTTCACAAAGGTGGTGAGTCTTGGGTGGATCCTTTATAGAATTATGGGTGGCCTAGCCTTTAAGCAATTCTTGGTGGATCCTTAGTCTTGGTGGGTGGCTTAGCCTTTAAACCAAGTCATATCTTATGCACAAGGGAAATTTGTAACTAAACTCAAGCAAGCTACATCCAGCTCATTCTAGTTCATGCTTTACTCAGTGTCCCCATCCTAGGTTAGGCCAAGGATGATTGTGCCAAATTATATATGAAGGACTTGACCAATTAAGGTGACTTTCTTTCTAAAAGTGCCACTGCTGCGTGGGAATTTTTAGATGACTTAGTTGAGAAGACCATATAGTGGGAAACCACCAGAGATGACAGTCTAAGTTTTAGGTTTGCTGGGGGTGGGTTCCATTCTGTCTCTGATGTGAGTCACTCAAAGTCTAAGATTGCTGTTTTAGAAAACATGTTGAATGGGTTAGCTCCCCAAATTCCCTAGATATCTCAGACTTCTATGGTGTCCTGTTCTCAGTGTCAGGCCTCATATCGTTCTTTTACTGCTTGTCCTTATTTTGCACACTAGTTAGGAACTGGACAAGAATAAGCGAGTTTGGACTTTCAGAGACCTAAGAATGACCCATTTACCCCTTATTATAATCCAGGATGGAGAAAATACTTTTCTTGGAGTTGTAGACCAAATGCTGTGGTTTCTAACTCTTCACCTCGTGTGTTTCCTGGAAATAACTTCTAGCCCATCTCTTACCCCTCCAATCTTTTTTAGAGACTGGCATTTCAAGGTGTGCCCAATGCACCTAGACCTCCACATCGTGTAGCTCAAGTTCAACATCCTCTTTGGTTATACTGACATTGATAAAATTAAGAGAAGAATTAATAACAATGTGGAGAGAATGATTAATGCTAATATCGAGAGAATGATGAGAATGATGACTGAACAGTTTTCCCAGTTAGCATCACCTTCTACAGAGCCAGGTACTTTTTCGAGTTAGCCTGCGGTGAACCTTAAGGGCCATGCCTCTTCTTCTTCTGGTGCTAATTGTAGTGAGCCTGTGAGGACAGTGAATGCAATTATATCTCTTCGATCTGGTTAGGATATTGATAATCAAGTGAAAAATCTTAATGAGCCCTACATGTATCCTCAGTAATACTTCCAAAATTCTTCTTCTTATTCTTCTCCAGGAACTAATTCATCTAATAAGTCATGGGATGCTACTGATGGTATCCCTAATGATTATGATAATCCTCTACCTTTTAAGTTGTCTCATGAGAAAGAGGAGCCTATGGAGAAAGATTCCTTTAATTTTGTAGAGTCTCTCCTAAGGGTTCTTCTTCTCCTGCTTCTGCTGAAGGTTCATTAGCCTTTACGTCCTTTCTGCCATAAGCTTAAAAAGAATGACCAAGCTCATGTTGAGAAGATGGAAGACCTTCTATCAAGTCAAAATCAACATTCCTTTACTCGATGCTGTTTAGTAAATGCCTCAATATGCTAGATTTTTAAAGGTTCTGTGTACGACCAAGAGAGCTGCAAGTGTCCCTAACAAGGCTTTCTTAGCAACCGGCACTAGTTCTATCCTTTCTTATTGGATTTCAGTAAAGTATAGGGAGCTCGGTTGCCCTACTATTTCTATAATTATAGGGTATAAGCTTACTCATAGAGCTTTGCTTGATTTAGGGGCAAGTATCATTTGGTACCCTTCACTGAGTATGAGATACTAGGGTTAGGTGAGCTGAAAGTTACCAAGATCATCATCTAATTAGTAGATAGATTGACCAGGTTGCCTAGAGGAATACTTGAGGATGTGCTGGTTAGAGTGGGTGAATTCATTTACTTTGTAGACTTTGTTGTGATTCAGACTGAGAAGGTATCCAATGTGGCCAGTCAAGTCCCTATGATTCTAAGGTGTCCTTTTTTTCCCCACTGTTAATGCCCTCATTAATTGCAGGAATGGTATGATAAGACTGTATTTGGCAACATAACCTTAGAATTGAATATCTTTAACATGCAAAGACAGCCTTCTGGTTTTGATGATATGGAGTTTTCTACTCTTAGCTGGGTAGAAGATTCTGTATTTGATGATGATTTTGATGATATGTTTACTACTGAGCATGAGTCATTTTTTATGGATAATGAGCCCAAATATGATGTGCCTCGTCAAAGTGAATGGCAACAATCCAAATTTGAGTGTGAAAAGGTACCCATTGTGGGTTGGATACTGATGAGCACCCGTATAATTTTAACAAACTTATGAGTGTTAGGATTGGTGCGCAGGAGTTTCAAATTTTAATGGCCCCTAATTTTTTTAAAAAACATTTATGCATTAAAAAAAGGTGGGACTCTTAGCATGATAGTATTGTTGAGAGTAATGGGGCACTCAATCTTGCTTCGGTAATGATCTTTGGGAGTGATGCAAGTGCCCATAAGAATTTGGGGGCAAATTCTTTTCAATAAGTGGAGTTTTATACAGATCAAAAGCCTGAATGTCCTCCTACATTACTTAATTTTATAATTCATTTACTAATGGCGGATTCTATCAAATAAAGCTTCAAGCATAAGCTATCCAAAATTTTTAATTTTTCCAGTTTAACTTTAAGTTGCTGATTGAAAATCCAAATAGGTTGCAAAATTAGTGTTTTAGCAATGTCTGATAGCCTAGGATATCTATTTTCGGAAAGCTATGGCATCCCTTAATACTCCAAGGATATCTCTCATCATAAGGGGAAAATAAGGCAAGGATCACTGCATATATAGATATGCATAGTTTTGATCATGAGCTAAATAGGTCATTAAATGGGTGATTAAAGGGTTTAGATTTTATAAGAAGTTAGTAGACATGTCCAGCAAATTCCTCTTTAAATATCTCCCTTAAATCCCTCCATTTGGAATAGTGGAGGATGCCATCAAGCAAGTACAAGTGCAACAAACACTAGCCTTGCATTTGGACAACTCATCACTAGTCTAAAGGCTTCTAACTTCAATTTCCATGTGTTTAAATTACTGCTTGAATGTTTTGGGCTCTAGTGGATACTTGAATCCTATTGGTCAGCACTAAGGCATAGGGGTTTTAGTTCTATTGGCCTATTTTTGTAATTTGGCGAAGAGGACAGTAATTATTTTTTCTATAAATTAGCCTCCCCATATTTACTTAGATAGACTTAAGTTGAGAATTGATGAATCAAGGCTAAATTGATTTTCTCTGCAAAAAATAAAATCTCTCTCGATTTGAAATAAGTGGTGTGTTTAAATGGTGATCCTTTAAGATAATTGTTGGCACTTTAATTTAAACAATTAGTTGATGGATTGCTAGTCTAAGTAGTGGCTTAAATCTTCATCTTAATCATATTCAATTTATTTACTTTTCTCCCACATTTGAAAACACCAACAAGATTTCCATCATTTTTTCCTTTTGTTACTCAAGGCTTAGCTTGTCTAGGGCTTGTACTTGACGGTTGTTAATGGTTGATCTCTCTTGTGATCGAGGGACCTCATCCAATCAAACTAGATTTATAACTTTCATTTTTGCATCGAAATCTGCATAGGAGCAGAAAGGTCATATTCTTGCTTGATTTCTTACTAAAAACCTTCTCTTTCCACACAAACAAATTCATACGTCGATTTCCCACTACTTTATCTTAATTAACCCTTCTTTATGTACAAAGAACTTCAAAAAAAAAAACACCGAAAACAATCTCCAACACAAACACACCCTAAAACTTCCCCCCAAAAAAAAAAAAAAGCATTCGCAAAAATCACGAAGTATAGTCGGCGATAGCTGATAACGGTCTGCCTGTACTCAAGGCCATGGCCCATCCCCATTCTATTTCCTTGAACTAATTTCTATGCTTTGTTTTCCCATACCATCGAAGATATGGCCATGCTTGAATTATAATATCAAATGAGGAGGCTCTCAAATCAAACAGCACAAGTTAAACAAGTTATGAGAGAACCACCTTGCTTTGAAGGTTGTTTGGACCTTAACCACTTCCTAGAATGGGTTCAAGCCCATAAAGGTGGCCATATGCCAGAGGTTATTCAGATGAAAAGGGATTTATAATAGCCACCAAAAAACTTCAAGGTGTTGTCCTCTACATAATTTGGATGCCTACGAGGGAAAGAGCTGTTGAGGGCAACCCTAGAATCAAGTCATAGTGATGGCATAAGTCATATATAGATGTGAGATACTACCAATATTTAACCCCTAGAAAAGAGCTCCTAGAAGAAAAAACCGTTATTATCCAAAAGAAGATCAAGGTCTAAGACAAAAAGCCTATATTGGTCTAATAGGTCAATGAACCTATTTTCTATTTTGATGAAACAAGGGATGAGGAAAACTCAGTCATGGATGAGAAGTTTCCCAAAACTCCTAATCGAGAGTCTACCTTACCAAATCCTCATACAAATTAAGTGTGAATAGGTACCCCATTGAGGGCCGGATGTTGATGACAACCTTTGTAATTTTAACAAGCTTATAAGTGTTGGGATTGGTGGGCAAGAACGTCAAATTTTAATGGCCCATAATTTTTTAAAAAACACTCATGTGTTCAAAAAGGTGGGATTCCTAGCAAGTCAGTAATGTTGAGACTGAAGGGATGCTTAATGTTGCCGATGTAAGGATCGCGTCTTGGGGCAAAAGTAAAGCAAGGGCCACTACATATGTTGATATGCACGATTTTGATCATGAATTAATTGGGACATCAAATAGCTGATTAAGGGGTTTAGATTTTATGAGAAACTAGTAGACATGTCCAGTGAATTCCTCTTTTAATATCTCCATTAAATTCCTTCATTTGGAATGGTAGAGGATACAATCAAGCATGTACAAGTGCAATGAATATCAACCTTGCATTTGGATAACTTATCACTAGCCTAAAAGCTTTTAATTTCAAATTCCATCCACTTAAATTATTGCTTAAATGTTATAGCCTATAGTGGATACTTAAATCCTATTGGTCCACACTAGCCACAAGTGTTTTATCTCTATTGGCCTATTTTTGTAATTAGGGGAAAAGGACAGTAATTTGTTTGCTATAAATTAGCCTCTTGCATACACTTGCATAGACTTAAGTTGAGAATTGATGAATGAAAGCTAAATTGATTTTCTACGCAAATAATAAAATCTCTCTCTCTATTTGAAATGCTTGGTGTGTTCAAATAGTGATTGAGCCAATCCTTTAAAATAGTTCTTGGTGCTTTAGACTGAAGAATTAATTGATGGATTGCCAATCTAAGTAGTGAATTGAACCTTTATCTTAGTCATATGCAATTGATTTGCTTTTGTCCCACATTTGAAAACATCCTTAAAGCGTATATTATTTTTCCTTTTGTTACTTAATACTAAGCATATCTAAGAGCTTGTACTTGATAGTTGTTGATGGTTGATCACTCTTCTAATCAAAGGCCCCTATCGTTATTAAATTGGTTTCGAAGCTTCTATTTCTGCATCAAATTCGTGTAAGAGTGGAAAGGTCCTACTCTTACTTGATTTCTTATTAATTAAAAGCCTTCTCCTTTCACACTAAGAAATTCATACATTGATTTCCCATTATCTTGTCTTAATTAATGCTTCTTACTCCATAAAGAACTTCAAAAATAGACCAAGCACATTCTCTAAATCACATCCCTAAACTTCACAACAAAAAAAGCATTCACAAAAACCATTAAGTAAAGTCAATCATAGCCAACCATGGTCTATATGTGGTGAAGCCTATGGTCTGCGACTACCCCATTCTATTTTATTAAACTATTTTCAAAACTATGTTTTCCTATACCATCGAAGATATGGCCATACTTGATTTATAATATCAAGTGAGAAGGCTCTCAAGTCAAACAACACAAGTGAAAGAAGTTGTGAGAGAACCACTATGTTTTGAATGTTGTTTTCACCCTAACCATGGCTTGAAATGGGTTTAAGCTCATATGGGTTCCCATATGGCAAGAGGTTATTTTGATGAAGAGGGACTTATAATAACTACCTAGAAACTCCATGGTGTTGTCCTTTATTGGTTTGGATGCCTTAGGAGGAAAAGAGCTGTTAAGGGAAACCCTAGAATCAAGTCTTAGAATTGGCTTACATCATATATGGATGGGAGATGCCACCAAGATTTACTCTTCGGAAAAGAACTACTAGAAGAAAACCCATTGTGGTCTAAGAGAAGATTAAGATCCAAGAGAAAAAGCCCATTTTCGTCCAACAGGGAAATGAGCCCATTCTGTATTTCGATGAAACAAGGGATGTGAAAAATTTGGTCACGAATGAGAGGTTTGCTAAAGCTCCTGATTGAGAGTCTACCTCACCAGATCCTTATATGGAAGAAACCATGGAGGTTCAAACTCAAGTTGAAGTTGATGACATCATGAAGGTCCAAGTTCATGTCTACAATATTGAGGCCTTGTAGGCTTTACCAATGAAAACAAAAAGTTCATTTGGCTCGCTATATATGCCCTATGAAAGTGAATGACAGCAATCAACTTTTGAGCATGAAAAGGTACCCCATTGTAGGTTAGATATTGATGATTTTGTAATTTGAATAAGCTTGTGGGTATTGGGATTGGTCAGCAAGAATATCAAAATTTAGTGGCCCTTAATTTTTTTTTTTTAAGCACTTGCGTGTTCAAAATAGGTGGGATTCTTAGCACCGTGGTATTATTAAGACAAAAATGCCCATAAGAATTTTAGGGTAAATTCTTTTGAATAATCGGAGTTTGATATGGACCAAAAGCTTAAATGTCCTCCTGCATTAATTCTTCCTATAATTCATTTATTAGTGGTGGTTCTGTCAAATAAAGATTCCAGCATAAGCTATCAAAAATTTCCTATTTTGTAAGTTTAACCTTCAGCTGTAGATCGGATAACTGAAAAGGCTGGAAAATTAGTATTTTAGCAATATCTGATAGCCCAAGATATCTATTTTCTGAAAAGTTGTAGCATCCCTTAAGATTCCAAGGATATCTCTTGTTATGAGGGGAAAATAAGGTAAAGGCCACTACATATGTGGATATGCATGATTTTGATCAGGAGCTAATTGGGCCATCAAAATGGTGATTAAAGGGTTTAGATTGATGTGAAGTTAGTAGACATGTCTAACAAATTCCTTTTTAAATGTCTCCCTTAAATTCCTCCATTTGGAATAGTGGAGGACGCCATCAAGCAAGTACAAGTGCAATAAATACTAGTCTTGCATTTAGACAACTCATTACTCGCCTAAAAGCTTCTAATTTCAATTTCCATGTGCTTAAATTATTACTTGAATGTTATAGGCTTTAGTGGACACTTGAATCCTATTGGTCCACACTAAACATAGGTTTTTTAGTTCTATTGTCCTATTTTTGCAATTAGGGGAAGAGGACAATAATGTTTTTGCTATAAATTACCCTCCCGGCATATACTTGTGTAGACTTGAGTTGAGAATTGATGAATGAAAGCTAAATTGATTTTCTCTACAAACAATAAAATCTCTCTATCTCTATTTGAAATGTGTGGTGCATTCAAATGGTGATTGAGTCGATCCTTTAAAATAATTCTTAGTGCTTTAGTTTGAATAATTAATTAATGGATTGCTAGTCTAGGTAGTGGCTTGAACCTTTGTCTTAGTCATATGCAGTATATTTGCTTTTCCCCCACATTTGAAAACATCCTCAAAACATCCATTATTTTTCCTTTTGTTACTCAACTCTTAGCATACTTAAGGGCTTGTACTTGATGGATGCTGATGATTGATCACTCCTTTATCAAGGGCACCCATCATTATCAAATTGGTTTCGGAGCTTCCATTTTCGCATCAAATTCATGTAGGAGCAGAAATGTCCTACTCTTACTTAATTTCTTATTAAAAACCTTCTCCTTTCAAACCAACAAATTCATACATTGATTTCCCAATATCTTTTCTTAATCAACCCTTCTTAGTCTATAAAGAAAATCAAAAAATAGACCAAGCACAATCTCTAAGACAAACACAACCCTAAACTTTGCAACAAAAATAGCCTTCACAAAAATCACAAAGTAAAGTCAGTCATAGCCGACCACGGTCTGCCTATAGTCAAGCCCATGGTCCGTGACTGCCCCATTGTATTTCGTTGAACTATTTTCTACGCTTTGTTTTCCCATACGATCGAAGATATGGCCATACTTGATTTATAATATCAAGTGAGGAGGCTCTCAAGTCAAACAGCATAAGTAAAAGAAGTTATGAGCGAGAGAACCACCATGTTTTGAAGGTTGTTTACACCCTAACCACTACTTAAAATGGGTTCAAGCCCATAAGGGTTCCCATACGGTAAGAGGTTATTTGGATAAAGAGGAATTTATGATAACTACCTAGAAACTCCAAGTAGTTGTCCTTTATTGGTTTGGATGCCTCAGGAGGAAAAGAGCTATTGAGGCCAACTCTAGAATCAAGTCTTACAGATGGCTTACGTCATACAAGGATGGGAGATGCTAGCAAGATTTACTCTTCAGAGAAGAACTCTTCGAAGAAAACCCATTGTGGTCCAAAAGAGGATCAAGATCTAAGAGGAAAAGCCTATTTTGGTCCGATAGGAAAATGAGCCCATTTTTCATTTTAATGGAACAAGGGATGTGGAAAATTTGGTCATGGATGAGAGGTTTGCTAAAGCTGCTAATTGAGAGGCTACCTCACCAGATCCTTATATAGTAAAAACCATCGAGGTTCAAACTCAAGTGGAAGTTGATGACGTCATAAAGGTCCAAGTTCATGTCCACAAAATTGAGGCCATGTAGGCTTTACCAATGTAAATAGGAAGTTAATTTGGCTCCTTGTATATGACTCACGAAAGTGAATGGAGACAATGAAATTTTGGGTGTGAAAAGATACCTCATTGTGGGTTGGATATTGATGAGCACCTTTGTAATTTGAACATGCTTATAAGTATTAGGATTGGTGAGTAAGAACGTCAAATTTTAGTGGCCCCTAATTCTTTTTAGAACACTTATGTTTTTAAAAAAGGTGGGATTCTTAGCACGATGGTGTTATTAAGACTAAAGTGCCCATAAGAAATATAGGGCAAATTCTTTTAAATAATCGGAGTTTGGTATGGACCAAAAGCTCAAATGCCCTTCTACATTAATTAGTCTTGTAATTCATTTATTAGTGGTGGATTCTATCAAATAAAGATTGCAGCACAAGTGATCCAAAATATTCTATTTTCTAAGTTTAACATTAAGCTGCTCATTGGATAACCAAATGGGCTGCAAAATTAGTGCTTTAGTAATGTCTTATAGCCGAGGATATCTATTTTCTAAAAACTTGTGCACCACTCAAGATTCCAAGCATATCTCTCATTATGAGGGGAAAATAGGGCTAGGGTCACCACATATGTAGATATACACGATTTTGGTCATGAGCTAATTTGGCCATCAAATGGGTGACTAAAGAGTTTAGATTTATGAGAACTTAGTAGACAAGTCCAACAAATTCCTTTTTAAATGTCTCCCATAAATTCCTCAATTTTGAATAATGGAGGAGGTCATCAAGCAAGTACTAGTGGAATAAATACTAGCCTTACATTTGGACAAGTCATCACTAGCCCAAAAGCTTCTAATTCCAATTTTCATGTGCTTAAATTATTGCTTGAATGTTATGGGCTACAGTGGATACTTGAAACCTATTGGTCCACATTAACCTATAGGTGTTATAGTTCTATTAGCCTATTTTTATAATTAGGGGAAGAGGACAGCAATTTTTTTGCTATAAATTGGCCTCTGTGTATTCACTTACATAGACCTGAGTTGAGAATTAATGAATGAAAGCTAAATTGATTTTCTTTGCAAAAAATAATATCTCTCCTTTTATTTGAAATACACTATCTGTCCAATTGGTGAGTGATTCGGTCCTTCAAAATAATTCTGGGCGGTTTAGCTTGAAGAATTAATTAATGGATTGCAAGTCTAAGTAGTGATTTGAACCTTTACCTTAGCCATATTCAATTTATTTGCTTTTCTCCGATGTTTGAAAAGCTCCACAAAACTTCCATTATTTTTCCTTTCGCTACTCAAGGCTTAGCATAAGTCAAGGCCTCGTACTTGATGGTTGTTGATGGTTGATCACTCTTCTGATATGGCCCCCATCCTTATCAAATGCGATTTAGAGATTCCATTTCAGCATCAAATTTGTATAAGAGTATAAAAGTCCTACTCTTACTTGATTTGTGATTAAAAACCTTTTCCTTCCACACCAAAGAATTCATACTTTGATTTCCCACTACCTTATCTTAATCAACCCTTCTTAGTACACAAAGAACATAAGGAAAAAGACCAAACACAATCTCTAACACAAACACAACCCTGAACTTCACCAAAAAAAAGTCTTCAAAAAAAAAATATGAATTAAAGTCAGCCATAGCCGACTACAGTCTACCTGTGGTCGAGCCCATGATCTGTGACTGCCCCATTCTATTTTCTTAAACTATTTTCTATGCTTCTTTTCCCCATACCATTGAAGATATGGCCATAATTGATTTATAGTATCATGTGAGGAGGCTCTCAAGCCATACAGCATGAGTAAAAGAAGTTATGAGAGAACCACGTTGTTTTGAAGGTTGTTTGCACCTAACCACCACTTGAAATGGGCTCAAGCCCAAAAGGGTTTCCATACAAAAAGAGGTTATTTGGATGAAGGGGGATTTATGATAGCTACTAGAAACTCCAAGATGTTGTCCTTTATTAGTTTGATGCCTTAGGAGGAAAAGAGTTGTGGAGGCAACCCTAGAATCAAGCCTCAGAGATCACTTGAGTCATATAAGGATGAGAGATACAACCACAATTTACTATTTTAAAGAGAATTGGAAAATTGCCCCAAAAATTCCATTATTTTTCCTTCCGTTAGTCAAGGCTCAGCATAAGTCAACGCCTGGTACTTGATGGTTGCTGATGGTTGATCACTCTTCTGATTGATGGTCCCCATCCTTATCAAATTGATTTCAGAGCTTCCAATTTCGCATCAAATTTGTATAAGAGCAGAAAGGTCGTACTCTTGATTTGTTATTAAAAACCCTATCCTTCCATACCAAAGAATTCATACTTTGATTTCCCACTATCTTGTCTTAATAAACCCTTCTTAGTATACAAAGAAAATCAAAAAACAGACCAAACACAATCCCTAACACAAACAAAACCCTAAACCTCACCAAAAAAAATGTCTTTACGAAAACCACATAGTGAAGTCGGCCATAGCCGAGCACGGTCTGAGGCCAAGCCCATGATCCATGATTGCCCCATTCTATTTTCTTAAACTATTTTCTATGCTTTGTTTTCCCATACATTTGAAGATATGGTTATACTAGATTTATAGTATCATGTGATGAGGCTCTCAAGCCAAACTACTTATGAGAGAACCATGTAGTTTTAAAGGTTGTTTGCACCTAACCACTACTTGAAACGGGCTCAAGCCTAAAAGGGTTTCTATACAGGAAGAGGTCATTTGGATGAAGAGGGATTGATGATAGCCACCTAGAAACTCCAAGGTGTTGTGCTTTATTGGTTTGATGCCTTAAGGGGAAAAGAGTTGTTGAGGGCAACCCTAGAATCAACCCTAGAATCAACCCAATTTACTCTTTCGAAGAGAACTCCTAGAAGAGAACCATTTGGTGTCCAAAAGAAAGTTAAGGTCTAAGAGGAAAGCCTATTTTGGTCCAATAGGAGAATGAGCCTATTTTGTATTTTGATGAAATAAGGAATGTGGAAAACTTGGTCATAGATAAGTGGTTTCCTAAAGCTCTTAATCGAGAGTCTACCTCACTAAATCCTCATATAGAAGAAAACATAGAGGTTCAAACTCAAGTTACAGTTGATACCGTTGTGACGGTCGAAGTTCATGTCCATAAAATCGAGGCCTTCGAGGCTTTGCCAATGGAAACAAGAAGTTCATTTGGCTCCCTGTATTTGCCTCCTAAAAGTGAATGACAATAATCCAAATTTGAGTGTTAAGAGGAGCCCCATTGTGGGTTAGTTATTGATGAGCACCTTTGTAATTTCAAGAAGCTTATAAGTGTTAGCATTGGTGTGCAAGGGCGTCAAAATTTAATGGCCCCTAATTTTTTTTAAAACACTTATGCCTTCAAAAAAGGTGGGATTCTCAGCACGGTGGTATTATTGAGACAAAAGGGGTGCTCAATATTGCTTAGGTAATGAAGTTTGGCAGTGATACAAGTGCCCACTAGAATTTGAGGGGAAATTCTTTTGAATAGTCGGAGTTTGATAAAGACCAAAAGCACAAATGTCCTCCTACATGAATTAGTTTTATAATTCATTTATTAGTGGTGGGGCTATCAAAATTTTTTTTCTTTTGTATGTTTAACTTTAAGATGCTCTTCCGGTAACCAAATGGGCTGCACAATTAGTGTTTTAGAAATGTCCCTTAAGATTCCAAGCATATCTCTCGTTTTGAGGAAAAAATAGGCCAAGGGTCACCGCATATGTAGATATGCATGATTTTGATCATGAGCTAACTGGGCCATCAAATAAGTGATTAAAGGGTATAGATTTTAGGAAAGTTAGTAGACATGTTCTATAAATTCCTCTTTAAATATCTCTATTTAATTCTATCATTTGCAATAGCGGAGGATGCCATTAAGCAAGTACGAGTACAATAAATACCAGTCTTGCATTTGGACAACTCATCACTCACCCAAAGCTTCTAATTTCAATTTTCATGCGCTTAATTATTGCTTGAATGTTATGGGCTACAGTGGATACTTGAGTCCTATTGGTCCACACTAACCCATAGGTGTTTTAGTTCTATTGGCCTATTTTTATAATTAGGGGAAGAGGACAGTAAGTTTTTTGCTATAAATTGGCCTCCTCGTATTCGCTTGCATAGACTTGAGTTGAGAATTGATGAATAAAAGCTCAATTGATTTTCTCTACAAAAAATAATCTCTCTCTATTTCACATATGTGGTGTGCCCAATTGGTGATAGAGTCAGTCCTTTAAAATAATTTTGGGCGATTTAGTTTGAAGAATTGATTGATGGATTGCTAGTCTAAGTCGTAGTTTGAACCTTTGTATTAGCCACATTCAATTTATTTGCCTTTCAACCACATTTGAAAACCGCCACAAAACTTCCATTGTTTTTCCTTTCGTTAGTCAAGGCTTAGCATAAGTCAAGGCCTTGTACTTGATGGTTGTTGATGGTTGATCACTCTTCTAATTGATGGCCCACATCCTTATCAAATTGGTTTCAGAGCTTCCATTTTCGCATCAAATTTGTATAAAAGCAAAAAGGAACTACTCTTACTTGATTTGTTGTTAAAAACCTTCTCCTTCCACACCAAAGAATTCATACTTTCATTTCCCACTATCTTGTCTTAATCAACCCTTCTTAGTATACAAAGAACATAAAAAAAATAGGACAAACATAATCCCTAACACAAACACAACCCTAAACTTCACTAAAAAAATGTCTTCACAAATACCACGAACTAAAGTCAGCCATTGCTGACCACTGTCTGCTTGTGGTGAAGCCCATGATCCATGACTGCCCCATTCTATTTTCGTAAGCTATTTTCTATGCTTTATTTTCACATACCATTGAAGATATGGCCATACTTGATTTATAGTATCCTGTGACAAGGCTCTCAAGCTAAACAATACGAGTGAAACAAGTTCTGAGAGAACCACATTGTTTTGAAGGTTGTTTCCACCTAACCACTACTTACCCAATTTACTCTTTCGAAAAGAACTCCTAGAAGAGAACTATTTGTTGTCCAAAAGAAAATTAAGGCCCAAGAGGAAAAGCCTATTTTGGTCCAATAGGAGAATGAGCCTACTTCGTATATTGATGGAATAAGGAATGTGGAAAACTTGGTCATGGATAAGTGGTTTCCTAAAGCTCTTAATCGAGAGTCTACCTCACCAGATCATCATATAGAAGAAACCATGGGGGTTCAAACTCAAGTTGAAGTTGATGCCATCAGGGTCAAAGTTTATGTCCACCAAATCGAGGCCTTCGAGACTTTGCGAATGGAAACAAGAAGTTCATTTGCGCTCCTTGTATATCCCTATTAAAAGTGAATGAAAACAATCCCACTTGAAGTGTCAAGAGATACCCCATTGTGGGTAGGATATTAATGAGCACCTTTATAATTTCAACAAGCTTATGAGTATCAGGATAGGTCCGAAAGAGCATTAACAATTAATGGCCCCTAATTTTGTTTAAAACACTTATGCATTCAAAAAAGATGGGATTCTTAGCACGATGGTATTATTGAGAGCAAATGGGTGCCCAATATTGCTTAGATAATGATATTTGGCAGTGATGCACGTGCCCACTAGAATTTGAGGGGAAATTCTTTTGAATAATCGGAGTTTAATAAAGACCAAAAGCTCGAATATCCTCCTACATGAATTAGTTTATAATTTAGTTATTAGTCGTGGATTCTGTCGAGCAAAGCTTGAAGCATGGGCTGTCTAAAATTTTTTATTTTGTATGTTTAACCTTAATTTGCTCTTCGGACGACCAAATGGGTTGCAAAATTATTGTTTTAGCAATGTCTGGTAGCCCAGGATATCTATTTTCTGAAAAATTGTGCCATCCCTCAAGATTCCAAGCATATCTCTCGTTATGAGGCAAAAATATGGTAAGGGTCACCGCATTTATAGATATGTACAATTTTGATCATGAGCTTATGGGTCATCAAATGGGTGACTAAAGGGTTTAGATTTATGAGAACTTAGCAAACATGTCCAACAAATTCCTCCTTAAATGTCTCCCTGAAATTCCTCCATTTGGAATAGTGGAGGAGGTCATGAAGCAAGTACTAGTGCAATAAATACCAGCCTTGCATTTGGACAAGTCATCACTAGCCCAAAAGCTTCTAATTCAATTTTCATGTGCTTAAATTATTACTTGAATGTTATGGGCGACAGTCGATACTTGAATTCTGTTGGTCCAGACTAACCCATAAGTGTTTTAGCTCTATTGGTCTATTTTTGCAATTAGGGGAAGAGGGCAGTAGTTTTTTTCTATACATTAGGCTCCTCGTATTCACTTGCATGGACTTGAGTTGTGAATTGATGAATTAAAGCTACATTGAATTTCTATACAAAAACTCATCTCTCTCTATTTGAAATACATGGTGTGTCCAATTGAGGATAGAGTAGGTCCTTCAAAATACTTCTGGGCGATTTAGTTTGAATAATTAAT
>NCQS01128445.1:5345-19722 GCA_002740445.1 Pachycereus pringlei | reverse complement strand
TGCACGATTTTGATCATGAGCTAATTGGGCCATCAAGTGGGTGACTAAAGGGTTTAGATTTATGAGAACTTAGTAGACATGCTCAACAAATTCCTTTTTAAATGTCTCCCTTAAATTCCTTAATTTAGAATAGTGGAGGAGGCCATCAAGCAAATACTAGTGTAATAAATACCAGCCTTGTATTTGGACAAGTCATCACCAACCCAAAAGCTTCTAACGTCAATTTTCATGTGCTTAAATGTCGCCTGAATGTTATGGGCTACAGTAGATACTTGAATCCTATTGGTCCGCACTAAGCCATAGGTGTTTTAGTTCTATTGGCCTATCCTTGTAAGTTGGGGACAGGGACAGTAATTTGTTTGCTATAAATTGGCCTCCTCGTATTCACTTGCATAGACTTAAGTTGAGAATTGGTGAATGGAAGCCAAATTGATTTTCTCTGCAATAAATAATGTTTCTCTTTCTATTTGAGATACGTGGTGTGTCTAATTGGTGATTGCGTCACTCTTTCTAAATAATTCTTGGTGGGTTAGTTGGAAGAATTAATCGATGGTTTACAAGTCTAAGTAGTGGTTTAAACCTTTATATCAGTCATATTCAATTTATTTGCTTTTCTGCCACATTTGAAAACCTCTACAAAACTTCTGTTATTTTTCCTTTCGTTACATAAGGCTTATCATAAGTCAAGGGCTTGTTCTTGATGGTTGTTGATGGCTGATCAATCTTTTGATCGATGGCCCCCATCCTTATTAAATTTATTTCAGAGTTTCCATTTCTGCATCAAATTTGTATAAGAGCAGAAAGGTCCTACTCTTACTTGATTTGTTATTACAAATCTTCTCCCACCACACCAAAGAATTCATACTTTGATTTCCCACTATCCTATCTTAATCAACCATTCTTAGTCCACAAAGATCATGAAAAAATAAACCAAACATAGTCCCTAACATAAACACAACCCTAAACTTCACAAGAAAAAAACAAACTTCACAAAAACGGTGAAGTAAAGTCGGCCATGGCCGACCTAGGTCTGCCTATCGTTAAGCCCATGTTGGTGACTTCCCCATTCTATTTCCTCAAACTATTTTCCATGCTTTGTTGTCCCACACCATCGAAGATATAGCCATACTTGATTTATAATATCAAGTGAGGAGGCTCTCAACCCAAACAGCACAAGTGAAAGAAGTTATGAGAGAACCACCTTGTTTTGAAGGTTGTTTCCACCCTAACCACCAGTTGAAATGGGTTCTAGCCCATAAGGGTTTCCATACAGAAAGAGGTTACTTAGATGGAGAGGGATTGATGATAGCCACCTAGAAACTCCAAGGTGTTATCCTGCATTGGTTTGATGCCTTAGGAAGAAAAGAGCTGTTGAGGGTAACCCTAGAATCAAGTCTCAGTGATCTCTTAAGTCGTATATGCATGTGAGATAATACTAAGATTTACTCTTCCGAATAGAAGTCCTAGAAGAAAACCATTTGTTGTCCAAAAGAGGATCAAGGTCCAAGAGGAAAAGCCTGTTTTCGTCCAATAGGAGAGTGAGCGTATTTTGTATTTTGATCAAATAAGGAATATGGAAAACTTGGTCATGGATGATTGGTTTCCTAAAGCTTCTGATCGAGAGTCTACCACACCAAATCCTCATATAGAAGAAACCATGGATGTTCAAACTGAAGTTCATGCCCACTAAATCGGGGCCATCGAGGCTTTACTAATGGAAACAAGAAGTTCATTTGGCTCCTTGTGTATGCCTCTTAGAAGTGAACGGCAACAATCCAAATTTGAGTGTGAGGGTGTGCCCCATTGTGGGTTGGATATTGATGAGCACCTTTGTAATTTTAACAAGCTTATGAGTATTGGTATTGGAGCGCAAGAGCGTCAAAATTTAATGCCGCAAATTTTTCTTTTTTAAACACTTATGCATTGAAAAAAAGGTTGGATTCATAGTATGATGGTATTATTGAGACCAAAGGGGTGCCAATATTACTTAGGTAATGAACTTTGGCAGTTATGCAAGTGCCTACTGGAATTTGAGGGAAATGCTTTTGAATAAGCGGAGTTTGAGAAAGGCCAAATGCTCGAATGTCCTCCTACATTATTTAGTTTTATAATTCATTTATTAATGGTGGATTATGTCAAATAAAGCTTCAAGCACAAGTTATCTAAAATTTTTTATTTTGTCGGTTTAATTTTAAGCTACTCATCAAATAACCAAATGGGCTACGAAATTAGTGTTTTAGAAATGTCTGATAGCCGAGGATATCTATTTTTTGAAATGTTATGTCATGCCTCAAGATTCCAAGTATGTCTCTTGTTATAAGGGGAAAATAGGGCAAGGGTCACCACATATGAAGATTTGCATGATTTTGATCATGAGCTAACTGGGCCATCAAATGAGTGATTAAACGGTATAGATTTTATGAAATTTTTTAGGCATGTCCTGTAAATTCCTCTTTAAATATCTCCCTTAAATTCTATCATTTGCACCAGCAGAGGATGCCATCAAGTAAGTACAACTGCAATATATACCAGTGTTGCATTTGGACAACTCATTACTTGCCCAAAAGCTTCCAATTTCATTTTCCATGTGCTTAAATTATTACTTGAATATTATGGGCTATAGTGGACATTTGAATCCTATTGGTCCACACTATACCATCGGTGTTTTAGTTCTATTGGCCTATTTTTTCAATCAGGGAAAGAGGGCAGTATTTTTTTTTTTTTGGCTATAAATTAGCCTCCCTGTATACACTCGTATAGACTTGAGTTGAGAATTGATAAGTGAAAGCTAAATTAACTTTCTCCGCAAGTAATAAAATCTCTCTCTCTATTTGAAATGCATGTTGTGTCCAATTGGTGATTGAGTCGACCCTCTAAAATAATTCTGGGCGGTTTAGTTTGAAGAATTAATTACTGGATTGCTAGTCTAAATAGTGCTTTGAACCTTTATCTGAGTTACACTCAATTTATTTGCTTTTCTTAAACATTTAAAAACCTCCACAAAACATCCATTATTTTTCCTTTCATTACTCAAGGCTCAGCATAAGTCAAGGACTTGTACTTGATAGTTGTTGATGGTTTATCACTCTTCTAGTGAAGGGCCCCACCCTTATCAAATTTGTTTTAGAGTTTCCATTTTCGCATCAAATTTGTATGAGAGCATAAAGGTCCTACTACTACTTGATTTGTTATTAAAAACCTTCTCCTTCTGACCAAAGAATTCATACTTTGATTTCCTACTATCTTGTATTAATCACCCCTTCTTAGTCCAATAAGAACATCAAAAAATAGACCAAATAAAGTCCCTAACACAAATACAACCCTGAACTTCACCCAAAAAAAAATTTCTTCACAAAAACCACGAAGTAAAGTCGGCCATAGCCGACCACGGTCTACTTGTGGTCAAATCCACATTCGTGACTACCCCATTCTATTTCCTTAAACTATTTTCTATGCTTTTTGTCCTATACCATTGAAGATATGGCCATACTTGATTTATAGTATCAAGTGAGGAGGCTCTCAAGCTGAAAAGCACGAATGACAGAAGTTATAAGAGAACCACCTTGTTTTGAAGGTTCTTTGCACCTTAACCACTACTTGAAATAGGTTCATGCCCAAAAGGGTTTCCATATAGAAAGAGGTTGTTTGGATGAAGAGGGATTGACGATAGCCACCTAGAAACTGCAAGGTTTTGTCCTTTATTGGGTTGATGCCTTAGGAGGAAAAGAGTTATTGACGGCAACCCTAGAATCAAGTCTCGAAGATCTCTTAAGTCATATATGCATGTGAGATACTACTAAGATTTACTCTTTTGAAAAGAACTCCTGGAAGAAAACCATTTCTTGTCCAAAAGAAAATGAAGGTCCAAGAGGAAAAGCCTATTTTGGTCTAATAGAAGAATGAGGGTATTTTGTATTTTGATCAAATAAGGAATGTGAAAAACTTGCTCATGGATGATTGGTTTCCTAAAGCTTTTGACTGAGAGTCTACCTCACCAGATCTTCACATAGAAGAAACCATGAAGGTTCAAACCCAAGTTCTAGTTGATGCCGTCGTGAATGTCGAAGTTCATGTCCGCAAAATCGAGGCCTTCGAGGCTTTACCAACGGAAACAAGAAGTTCATTTGGCTCCTTGTATTTGTCTCCTAAAAGTGCATGACAACGGTCCAAATTTGAGTGTTAAGAGGTACCCCATTGTGGGTTGGTTATTGATGAGCACCTTTGTAATTTTGAGAAGCTTATGAGTATTAGCATTGGTGTGCACGATCGTCAAAATTTAATGGCCCCCAATTTTTTTTTAAACACTTATGCATTCAAAAAAGGTGGGATTCTTAGCACGGTTGTGTTATTGAGACAAAAGGGGTGCTCAATATTACTTAGGTAATGAACTTTGGCAGTGATGCAAGTGCCCACTAGAATTTGAGGGGAAATTCCTTTGAATAAGTGGAGTTTAACAAAGACTAAAAGCTCAAATGTCCTCCTACATTAGTTAGTTTTATAATTCATTTATTAGTTGTGGATTATGACAAACAAAACTTCCAGCACAGGCTATCCAAAATTTTTTATTTTGCATGTTTAACTTTAAACTTCCCATCAGATAACCAAATGGGCTGCGTAAATTAATGTTTTAGAAATGTCTGATAGCCCAGGATATCTATTTTCTGAAACATTATGCCATCCCTCGAGATTCCAAGCATATCTCTTGTTATAAGGGGAAAATAGGGCAAGGGTCACCGCACAGGTAGATATGCCCGATTTTGATCATGAGCTAATTGGCGCACCAAATGGGTGATTAAAGGGTATGGATTTTATAAAAGTTAGTAGACATGCCCTGCAAAATCCTCGTTAAATATCTCCCTTAAATTCCTCAATTAGCAATAGCAGAGGATGCCACCAAGCAAGTACAGTTGGAATAAATACCAGTCTTGCATTTGGACAACTCATCACTTCTCTAAAAGCTTCTAATTTCAATATCCATGTGCTTAAATTATTGCTTGAATGTTATGGGCCGTAGCGGACACTTGATCCTATTGGTCCACACTAAACCATAGGTGTTTTAGTTCTATTGGCGTATTTTTTCAATTTGGGAAAGAGGACAGTAATTTTTTTGCTATAAATTAGCCTCCCGACATACAGTTGCATAGACTTGAGTTGAGAATTGATGAATGAAAGCTAAATTGACTTTCTTTGCAAGTAATAAAATCTCTCTCCCTATATTTGAAATATGTGGTGTGACCAATTGGTGATTAAGTCGATCCCCTTAAGACAACTCTAGGTAGTTTAGTTTGAAGAATTAATTGATGGATTGCTAGTCTAAGTAGTCGTTTGAACCTTTTTCTCATTCATATTCAATTGATTTGCTTTTCTCCCACAATTGCAAACCTCCACAAAACTTCCATTATTTTTCCTTTCATTACTCAAGGCCAAGCATAAGTCAAGGGCTTGTAGTTGATGGTTGTCTATGGTTGATCACTCTTCCGATTGATAGCCTCATAGTTATCAAATTGGTTTTAGAGCTTTCATTTTCGTATCAAATTTATGTAAGAGCAGAAAGGTCCTACTGTTACTTGATTTGTTATTAAAAACCTTCTCCTTCCACACCAAAGAATTCATACTTTGATTTCCCACTATCTTCTCTTAATCAACCCTTCTTAGTTCACAACGAACTTCAAAAAGTAAACCAAACATAGTCCCTAACACAAACACAACTTTGAACTTCACAAAAAAAATTCTTCACAAAAACCACGAAGCAAAGTCAGCTATAGCCGACCACGGTCTACCTGTGGTCAAGCCCATGTTCGTGACTGCTCCATTCTATATCCTTAAACTATTTTCTACGCTTTGTTGTGCCATTCCCTTAAAGATATAGCCATAATTAATTTATAATATCATGTGAGGAGGCTTTCAATCCAAACAGCATGAGTGAAAGAAGTTATGAGAGAACACCTTGTTTTGAAGGTTATTTGCACCCTGACCACTACTTGAAATGGGTTCAAGCCGAGCAGGGTTTCCCTACAGAAAGAGGTTATTTCGATGAAGAGGGATTGATGATAGCCACCTAGAAACTCCAAGGTGTTGTCCTTTATTGGTTTATGCCTTAGGAGGAAAACAGCTATTGATGGCAACCCTAGAACCAAGTGTCGGAGATCTCCTATGTCATATATACAGGTGAGATACTACTAAGATTTACTATTTTGAAAAGAACTCCTAGAAGAAAACCAATTTTTGTCCAAAAGAAGATCAAGGTCTAAGAGGAAAAGCCTAGGTCTAATAGGAGAAAGAGCGTATTTTGTATTTTGATCAAATAAGGAATGTGGAAAACTTTATCATGGATGATTGGTTTCTTGAATTTTCTCGCCGGGGGTCTACCTCACCATATCCTAATATAGAAGAAACCATGAAGGTTCAAACTCAAGTTCATGTCCACAAAATCAAGGTCTTTGGGGCTTTACCAAAGGAAATAAGAAGTTCATTTGGCTCCTCATATATGCCTCCTAAAAGTGAATGACAACAATCCAAATTTGAGTATGAAGAGATACNNTATTGTGGGTTGGTTATTGATGAGCGCCTTTGTAATTTTAGGAAGTTTAGGAGTATTAGGATTGGTGCGTAATAGCGTTAAATTTAATGGCCCCTAATTTTTTTGAAACACTTGTGCATTCAAAAAAGGTGGGATTCTTAGCGCGGTGGTATATTGAGACAAAAGGGGTTCTCAATATTGCTTAGGTAATGAACGTTGGTAGTGATGTAAGTCCCTACTAGAAATTGAGGGGGAATTCCTTTGAATAAGCGGAGTTTGATAAAGACCAAAAGGTTGAATGTCCTCCTACATTAATTAGTTTTATAATTCATTTTTTACTGATGGATTCAGGCAAATAAAGCTTCTAAAACAGGCTATCCAAAATTTTTTATTTTACATTTTTAAATTTAGGCTTCTCATCAAATAACCAAATGGGCTACAAAACTAATATTTTAGAAATGTCTGATAGCCCAAGATATCTATTTTTTGAAAAGTTGTACCATCCCTCGAGATTCCAAGCATATCTCTCGTTATAATGGGAAAATAGAGCAAGGGTCACCGCATAGGTAGATATGCTCGATTTTGATCATGTGCTAATTGGGCCACCAAATGGGTGATTAAAGGGTATAGATTTTATGAAAGTTAGTAGCCCTGCAAAATCCTCTTTAAATATCTCCCTTAAATTCCTCAATCTGTAATTACGGAGGATGCCATCAAGCAATACAGGTGCAATAAATACCAATCTTGCATTTGGATAACTCATCACTCGTCTAAAATCTTCCAATTCCAATTTCCTCATACTTAAATTATTGCTTGAATGTTATGGGCTATAGTGGACACTTGAGTCATATTAGTCCACACTAAACCATAGGTGTTTTATATTGGCCTATTTTTGCAATTAGGGGAAGAGGACAACAATTTTTTTGCTATAAATTAGCATCCCCACATACACTTGCATAGACTTGAGTTGAGAATTGATGAGTGAAAGTTGAATTGACTTTCTCCACAAGTAATAAAATCTCTCTCTCTATTTGGAATACGTGATGTGTCCAGTTGGTGATTGAGTCTATCCTTTAAAATAATTCTGGGCGGTTCAGTTTGAAGGATTAATTAATGGATTGCTAGTCGAAGTAGTGGTCAGAACCTTTATCTCAGTCATATTCAATTTATTTGCTTTTCTCCCACATATGAAAACCTTCACAAAACGTCTATTATTTTTCCTTTCGGTACTTATGGGTTAGCAAAAGTCAAGGGCTTGTACTTGATGGCTGTTGACAGTTGATCATTCTCCTGATCGATGGCCCCTATCCTCGTCAAATTGATTTTGGAGCATCCATTTCCGCATCAAATTTGTATAAGAGCAGAAAGGTCCTACTCTTACTTTATTTGTTATTAAAAACCTTCTCCTTCCACACCAAAGAATTCATACTTTGATTTGCCATTATCTTGTCTTAATCAACCCTTCTTAGCCCACAAAGAACATCAAAAAATAGACTAAACATAGCCCCTAACACAAACACAACCCTGAACTTCACCCAAAAAACAAATCTTAACAAAAACCACGAAGCAAAGTTGGTCATAGCCAACCACCATCATCCTGTGGTCAAGCCCATGTCCGTGACTGCCCCATTCTATTACCTTAAACTATTTTCTATGCTTTGTTGTCCCATACTATCAAAGATATGGCCATACTTCATTTATAGTATCAAGGTCCAAGAGGAAAAGCCTATTTTGGCCCAATACAAGAATGAACCTATTTTGTATTCTGATGTAATAAGGAATGTGGAAAACTTGATCATGGATGTGTGGTTTCCTAATGCTCCTTATTGAGAGTCTACCTCACCAGATCCTCATGCAAAAGAAATCATGGAGGTTCAAACTCAAGTTGAAGTTGATGCCGTCGTGAAGATCAAAGTTCATGTCCACAAAATCGAGGCCTTTGAGGTTTTATCAATGGAAGCAAGAAGTTCATTTGGCTCAATTCTATACGCCTCTTCAGTGTCAATGGAAACAATCCAAATTTGATTGTGAAGAGGTACCCCAAGGTGGGTTGGATATTGATGAGTACCTTTGTAATTTCAACAAGCTTATGAGTGCGTAGGAGTGTCAAAATTTAATGGCCCCTAATTTTTTTTAAACCACTTATGCGTTCATAAAAGGTGGGATTCTTAGTACGATGGTATCATTGAGACCAAAGGGGAGCTCAATATTGCTTAGGTAATGAACTTTGCCAGTGACGTAACCCACTACAATTTAAGGGGAAATTCTTTTGAATAAGCAGTGTTTGATAAAGACCAAAAGCTTAAATGTTCTCTTACATTAATTAGTTTTATAATTCATTTATTAGTGGTGGATTCTGTCAAATAAAGCTTCTAGCACAGGCTATCCAAAATTTTTTATTTTGTATGTTTAACTTTAAGATGCTCATCGGATAACCAAATGGGTTGTAAAATTAGTGGTTTAGCAATGTCTGATAGCCCAAGATATCTGTTTTCTGAAAATTTGTGCCATCCCTCAAGATTCCAAGCATATCTCTCGTTATGAGGGGAAAATAGGGCAAGTGTCACCGTAAATGTAGATCTGCATGATTTTGATCATGAGCTAATTAGGCCATCAAATGGGTGACCAAAGGGTATAAATTTTATGAAAGTTAATAAACATGTCCTGCAAATTCCTCTTTAAGTATTTCCCACAAATTCCTTAATTTGCAATAGTAGAGGATGCCATCAAGTAAGTACAAGTGCAACAAATACCAGTCCCGCATTCGGACAACTTATCTGTCCTAAAAGCATCTAATTTCAATTTCCATGTGCTTAAATTATTGCTTGAACGTTAGGGCTATACTGGACACTTGAATCCTATTGGTCCACAATAGACCGTAGGTATTTTAGTTCTGTTGGCCTATTTTTGCAATCAGGGGAAGAGGACGGTAATCTTTTTTTTGGCTATAAATTAGCCTCCCCGCATACACTTACATAGACTTGAGTTGAGAATTGATGAATGAAAGCTAAATTGATCTCCTCCGCAAGTAATAAAATCTCTCTCTCTATTTGACATCCATGGTGTGTTCAAAAGGCGATTGAGTCAATCCTTTGAAATAATTCTTGGTGCTTTAGTTTGAAGAATTAATTGATGGATTGCTAGTCTAAGTAGTGGCTTGAGCCTTTATCTTAGTCATGTGCATATTTATTTGCTCTTCTCCCACATTTGAAAACATCCTCAAAACATCCATTATTTTATCTTTTGTTACTGAACGCTTAAGCATAGTTAAGGGCTTGTGCATGATGGTTGTTGATGGTTGATCACTCTTCTGACCAAGGGCACCCATCCTTATCAAATTAGTTTTAGAGCTTCCATTTCCGTATCAAATTTATGTAAGAGCATAAAAGTCCTACTCTTACTTGATTTCTTGTTAAAAACCTTATCCTTCCACACCAAGAAATTCATACATTAATTTCCCATTATCTTATCTTTATCAACCCTTCTTAGTCCATAAAGAACATCAAGAAAATAGATCAAACACAATCTCTAAGACAAACACAACCCTAAACTTCGCAACAAAAAATAAACCTTTATAAAAGCCACAAAGTAAAGTTGGCCATAGTTAATCACAGTCTGACTACGGTCAAGCCCATGGTCTTAACTGCCCCATTCTATTTCCTTAATCTATTTTCTACACTTTTTTTCCCATACCATTAAAGCTATGGCCATACTTGACTTATAATATCAAGTGAGGAGGCTCGTAAGTCAAACATCATAAGTGAAGGAAATTATAAGAGAACCACCTTGTTTTGATGGTTATTTGCACCTTGACCACTACCTGAAATGGGTTCAAACCTGTAAGGGTTTCCATATGGCAAGAGGTTATTTCGATGAAGAGGGATTTATGATAACCACCTAGAACCCCAAGGTGTTGTCCTTCATTAGTTTGGACGCCTTAGGAGGAAGAGAGCTGTTGAGGGCAAGTCTAGAATCACATCCTAGAGATCGCTTAAATCTTACATGGATGTGTGATACCATAAGGATTTACTCTTTAGGGAAAAAAAATTCCAAGAAGAAAACCCTTTGTTATGCAAAAGAAGATCAATGTACAAGAGGAAAAGCCTATTTTGGTCCAATGTGAGAATTAGCCTATTTTGTATTTTGATGAAACCAGGGATGTGGAAAACTTGGTCATGGATGGGAGGTTCCCTAAAGCTTTAAATCGAGAGTCTACCATACCAGATCCTCAAGTAGAAGAAGTCATGGAGGTTCAAACTCACGTTAAAGTTGATGCTATCATGAAGGTCCAAGTCTATGTCCACAAAATTGAGCCCTTGGAGACTTTACCAATGGAAGTAAGAAGTCCATTTGGCTCCTTGCATATGCCTCTTAAAAGTGAATGGCCACAATCCAAATTTGAATGCAAAGAGACACCCCATTGTGGGTTGGATGCTGATGAGCACCTTTGTAAAAGCTTGTGAGCATTAGGATTGGTGCATAAGAATTTGATGGCAAATTCTTTTGAATAACTAGAGTTTGATATGGACCAAAAGCTCAAATGTCCTCCTACATTAATTAGTTTTATAATTTATTTGTTAGTGGTGGATTCTATCAAATAAAGCTTCCATGGTAAGCTATCGAAAATTTTCTATATATAAGTTTAACTTTAAGGTGCTGATTGGATAACCAAATAGGCTGGAAAATTAGTGCTTTAGCAATGTCGATAGCCTAGGATGTCTATTTTCTAAAAACCTGCGCCATCCCTCATGATTCTAGGGATATCTCTTGTTATGAGGGAAAAATAAGGCAAAGGTCACCACATATGTAGATATGCATGATTTCAGCCATAAGCTAATTGGGCCATCAAATGGGTGATTAAAGGGTTTAGAATTTATGAGAATTTAGTAGACATGTCTAGCAAATTCCTCTTTACATATCTCCCTTAAATTCCTCCGTTTAGAATAGTGGAGGGTGCCATCAAGCAAGTACAAGTGCAACAAATACCAACCATGCATTTGGACAACTCATCACTAGCTTAAACCCTTGCGATTTCAATTTCCAGGTGCTTAAATTATTTCTTAAATGTTATGGGCTGCAGTGGATACTTGAATCCTATTGGTCCACACTAAACCATAGAATTTTTATTTCTATCAGCGTATTTTTCTAATTAGAGGGGGAGGACAATAATTTTTTTGTAATAAATTAGCCTCCCAGTATTCACTTGGAAAGACTTGAGTTGAGAATTTATGAATGACAGCTAAATGGATTTTTTCTCCAAAAATAAAATCTCTCTCTCTCTCTTCATTTGAAATACATGGTGTGTTCAATTAGGAATTGAGTTGATCCTTTAAAATTATTCCTGGTGCTTTAGTTTGAAGAATTTATCAACGGATTGATAGTCTAAGTACTGGCTTGAACTGTTATCTTAGTCATATTCAATTTATTTGTATTTCTCCCATGTTTTAAAACATCCGTAAAACATCAATTATTTTTCCTTTCGTTACTCGAGGCTTAGCATAGTCAAGGGCTTGTACTTGATAGTTGTTGATGATTGAGCACTCTGATCGAGGGTCCCTATGCTTATTAAATTGGTTTTAGAGCTTCCATTTCCGCATTAATTTTGTATAAGAGCATAAAGCTCCTACCCTTGATTTCTTATTAAAAACCTTCTCCTTTCACACCAAAAATTTTGTACTTTGATTGCCCACTATCTAGTCTTAATCAACCCTTCTTAATGCATGAAGAGCATCAAAAAATAGACCAAACACAATCCCTAACACAAACACTACCCCATACGTCACAACAAAAAAAGCCTTCACAAAAACCGCGAAGTAAAGTCCACATCACCGATTCACGATCTGCCTATGGTCAAGCCCATGGTCGGTCACTTCCCCGCTCTATTTCCTTAAACTATTTTCTACACTTTGTTTCCTGATACCATCAAACATATGGCCATACTAGATTTATAACATCAAGTGAAAAGACTCCCAACTCAAACAGCACTAGTGAAAGAAGTTATGAGAAAGACACCTTGTTTTGAACGTTGTTTGCACCATGACCACTACATAAAATGGGTTCAAGCCCAATAGGCTTGCCATATAGTAAGAGGTTATTTGGATGAAGAGGTATTCATGATAGCCACCCAGAAAATCCAAGATGTTGTCCTCTATTGGTTTGGATGCCTTAGGAGGAAAAGAGCCATTTAGGGTAACCTTAAAATCAAGCCTTAAAGATCACTTAGGTCATATATGCATGTGGGATGCTACTAAGATTTAGTCTTTAGAAAAGAACTCTTACAAGAAAAGCCTTTGGTGTCCAAAAGAAGATCAAGGTACAAGAGGAAAAGCCTATTTGGGACCCAGAAGAGAATGAGCCTATTTTGTATATAGATGAAATAAAGGATGTGGAAAACTTGGTCATAGATGAAAGGTTTCTTAAAGCTCCTAATCGAGGGTCTACCTTTCCAGATCCTCACACAGAAGAAACCATCGAGGTTTAAACTCAACTTTAAGTTGATGCCGTCATGAAGCTCCAAGTTCATGTCCACAAAATTGAGGCCTTAGAGGCTTTACCAATGGAAACTGGAAGTTCATTTTGCTCCTTGTATATGCCTCTTAAAAGTGAATGGCAACAATCCAAAATTTAAGTGTGAAGAGGTACCCCATTATGGGTTGGATATTAATAAGCACCTTTGCAAATTTAATAACCTTATAAGTATTGGGATTGCGGGCAATAATGTCAAATTTTAATGGCCCTAATATTTTTGAAGATGCTCATACAGTTAAAAAAGGTGGGAATCTTAGCACAATGGTATTGTTGAGACTAAACGGGATCTTAATGTCACTTTGGTAATGATCTTTAGGAGTGATGCAAGTGCCCACAAGCACTTGAGTGCCATTAAGTAAGTACAAGTGCAATAAATACCTGCCTTGCTTTTGGACACCTTATCACTAGCCTAAAAGCTTTTAACTTTAATTTCGATGTACTTAAATTATTGTCTGAATGTTATGGGCTAGAGTGGATAGTTGAATCCTAGTTGTCCACACTAAGCCACAAGTGTTTTATTTCTATTGCCCTATTCTTGTAATTAGGGGAAGAGGATAGTATTTTTTTTTGCTATAAATTAGCCTTCCCATATTCACTTGCATAGAATTGAGTTGAAATTGGTGAATGAAAGCTAAGATTTTCCCTATAAAAAATAAAATCCCTCTCTCTATTTAAAATACATCGTGTGTTCTAAAGTCGATCCTTTAAATAATTCTTGGTGCTTTAGTTTGAAGAATTAATTGATGGATTGTTAGTCTAAGTAGTGGCTTCGACCTTTATCATAGTATTCTTTGATTTATTTGCTTTTCAACCACATTTGAAAACATCTGTAAAACTTCCATTATTTTTCCTTTCGTTACTCAAGGATTAACACGGTCAAGAGCTTGTACTTGATGGTTGTTGATGGTTGATCACACTTCTTATTGAGGATCCCCATCCTTATCAAGTTGGTTTCAGAGCTTCCGTTTCTACATCAAAGTTATATAAGAGCAGAGAGGTCCTACTCTTGCTAGATTTCTTATTAAAAACTATCTCCTTCCACAGCAAAAAATTCATACTTTGTTTGACACTATAATGTCTTAATCAACCCTTTTTAGTCTCTGAAGAATATCCCCAAAAAAAAAAGACCAAACACAATCCCCAGCATGAACATAACCCTAAATTTCATCAAAAAAAGCCGTCAAAAAATCACAAAGTAAGGTGGGCCAGAGCCCGCCACAATTTGCCTGTGGTCAGGCCCATGGTTCGTGGTAGCCCCATTCTCTTTTCTTAAACTATTTTCTATGCTCTGTTTTCCCATAACATCGAAGATATGACCATACTTGATTT
>NCQS01128386.1:0-14114 GCA_002740445.1 Pachycereus pringlei | reverse complement strand
ATGAGACAGGTACGAGGTTGGTATAGATAGAACGGGTGTAGGGCAGGTGAGACCTATATCCATACCCATATCCATATCTATACTCGTTTTAAAAATACCATCCGCATATCCATTTCCCCCCGTTCTTAACACTCATACCTATACCCAGTGGGCGGGTTTTGCAGCTACGGATTTTTTTGCCCCCCTACTCCGGCCCACCCTTCACACTCCATTCAGTAACTACGCATTCCTCACTCCCCTCCGCTGCCAACCTCTCCTTTCTGCCGCCGCTGCCTCTAGTGTTTCCGTTGGTATTATTGCTATTGCGACTTCCGCGTCATCTTTACCGGTAGATATCTATCTTTTCTTGCTATCTATCTCCATTGACTGTTGTTTCTTTCAGTTTTGTCGCATAAGTGATTATGATTTGTCTCTTCATTTTCTTGAAACTAGCTAAAGGGTTTTTGTTGGTTCAACATTTGGATTTGTCGAAACCTTATGCTTGATTCAAGTGTTTCGTTGATAAACAAGGTTGTCAGGTTGTGGAACGGTTGCTTTACAAATTGCTACTTGATAATCATACTTTTAGCTAGTAGAAGTTGTATTCCATATGGATCTATAGCTTGTATTTTAAAAAGTTCAACACGCATTTAAAAAATTGCAAATTGTATATAGGAACTAGGATAGTTCAACCATATTTGCGAACAGGAGTAAGTAATCATGATTTAGTATGGATCGTTCCCGGACCAGGTTATAATTAACAGCTCAACTATGTCACCATCTTGCTTATCCAGGAAAAATGGTTATTTCCATTCGTTGCTGACCAATACTTACCATGGTTGATACATCTTCTTCCAATAGAAAACAAAATGAAATGGCATGCGAAAGTGTTATGGTCTAATACTGAATCATACAAGGTCAACTCATCCATTTCAGGCTTGTTTTGCTTTGTATCTGCCCAGATGGGTTTATCTGGTGCAGTGATCTTGCCCAATTTTCTGAGAAAGACAAGACCTAATCTCACTTACGAGTCTTTATAATTTTATTGTCACTTTAAAGCTTGGTGTGCTCCATATGGGAATGCATATATCTGAACTTCCAGTATTTGGGAGCAAGTTAACATAGATTTTGTTATCTCATTGAAGAATGGATAAAAACAATCAAGATGTGGATATTTGCCAGAACCCTTCGCTCCATTAGCCAAGCCCAGGCACAACTAGGTACACAAGGAGGGGGCATAAATTATCCCCCCCCTAAACGGGTAGCACTTAAGAGTAAGTCAATTAGACCGTTATGGTTTGATTTTGATCTCGTATGATTTTCACAAAGCCTCTGCCAGACTGTAGCGTGAGTGATTTTGACAGCTGGTGGCACTGCCTGGTTATTTGCTGGTATTTTGGCCCATGCTTTCCGTCCAAGTTCCAAACCTCTCAAAAGCAGCTCAAGAACCTGTGAGGGCTTTGGATTAGCACCTTTTGTGTCTTACCTAAATTTGAAGACATTTTTTGGAAAATGCCGCATAATGGAGAAAGATGAGGAATGAAAAGGCGGCCGAATGGAAATGCTCTAGAGAAGAAGGACCGAATAAGGAAATGAGTGAATTTAGAAGAATTTTGGGTTTTCTCATTGTGTAACTAAAAGAAGTGGTAAATTACGCAGTAATAAAGATGAGGACGGGAAAGGTTGTTGAACTAGGTTGTACATTAGTGGGGATATGGAAATGCTCGAGAGAAGGACTAAAAGGGTTAACTAAGTTATTTAATGTCATTTTAAGACCATGAAAATGCCCCAAGAATGGAGACTTAGTACACCTATCCCATTGTATAAGAATAAGATTGACCTACAAAGTTATAACAATTATAGAAGTATCAAGTTAATTAGTGATGCTGTGAAACTTTGGGAAATGGTTGTTGAAAAAAAGGGTGAAAGAGATACATAAACTTTTTAGAATAATTAGTTTGGTTTCATGGCTAGAAGATCAACTATGGAAGGAACCATTCTCATAGGGAGGCTTATGAAAAATATTATAGATACAGGTAAAAAGGATTTGCACATGACGTTTGTAGACTTAGAAACGGTACAACAAAGTACTTAGAGAGGGGACACGGAGATGTTTGGAGAAGAAAGGTGTGTCCGAGTTGCCTGAATGATGTATCAAAGACAAGTGTAGGACACAAGTAGGAGACACAAGACATTTTTCTATGTGTATTGGGTTGCACTAGGGATATGCTGTAAGCCCTTTTCTTTTTATTATTGTTGGGGATGAGCTCACTAGGGGATTTAAGAAGAGATAGTGTGCTGATACCCTAGAAGTCTGCTAGGTTAGATTAAAGATATCGAAGGATTTGCACATGGTGCTTGTAGGCCTCGAAAAAGTATATGACATGCTATTGAGAGAGGTATGCTGGAGATGTTTGGAGAAGAAAGGTGTGTTTGAATTGCATGTATGATGCATCAAAGATGAGTGTGGGACACAAGTAGGAGACACTGAGACAGGACATTTTTCTATGCATATTGGGTTGCACTAGGGATCTGCCTTAAGCCCTTTCATTTCATTATTTTTATGGATGAGTCCACAAGGGGATTCGGATTAGATAGCATGGCGGAATGTTATTTATCGATGATATCGTTCTAATTGTTCCAATGAACGACACTAAGGGAGTAGTTAAGAACAAGATTATATTAACCACATCAAAGATGGAGTGTTTAGAATGTCAATTGAGCAAAGGAGGAGGGAAATAGAGGGAGGAGTAGCGATTGACGATAATGCAGTATGGAGTGTTGAGAATGGGATTCATAGTACAAGGTAAAGGGGATGTCGGCGGGGATATTATTTAATGTATGAGGTGAGGTTGCGTAAATAGATGCAGGCAAGGGAAGTTTTGGGTGATAAAAAGATCCAACAAAACTATAGCAGCAATCTACTGCATAGCAGTTAGAACGACCTTGTTATGCAACTTGGATTGTATGCTGATAAAGAAGAATGAAGTTCAGAAGATGATGTGACGGAGATGAAGGTGATTAGAAATGCAGTAATTACAGAGAAAGTGGGTATGGCACTAATAATGAACAAGATGCTAGGAGGTGAGGCCCAAATGGTTTTGGCACATTAAGATAAAGAGCATGAATGCACCATTGAGAAGGTGTGAGATGATCCACATTTATGAGAAGAAGAAGTGCATGAAGTTATGAGACTAAATTTGATCCATTTGCAACTCATGGGGGACATGGTTTGGGATAGGAATCTTGGGATGCCCACGATTGAATCACTAACCTTAATTAAGTTTGTCTTCTAATCCCTGTTCCCCACCTAAATGCTCGATGATCACCCTTAGCATTTAATATGCTCATTTGCATTGTAATAGATCTCTGAAAGGCCCCTTAAGCTGCATAAGAAGAGATGATGTGCCGCAGATCGAGAAACCAGGTCAAGCTTCTTGTATGGTTAAAAAAATCACTGGGTGTAATGAGAAGATGGGGTCTATCATTGAGGGTTTGGATAATTTGTACGGCGTCAAGAAAGCATATGGTTTTTTGCGCAAAGGGACCACTTGGGAGAAGACCAAGCTACTTTGGTTAGCTTTAGCTGTCCCTAGGCATAATTTTTGCGTGTGGCTTGCTGTTCTACAGAGATTAGTTACATGTGACAGGCTACAGACGATTGGATTTCATGCAGCCAATGCTTGCTATTTGTGCCAAGCTGCAGAGGAAACTAATATACATCTTTTCTTTTCTTGTGAATATTCAAGACAAGTATGGGATGGGCTCTGTAAATGGTTAGATGTCCACCTTTCCTATGAGTGTGGTGGAGATTCAGCTGTGGTTACTGCAAAATAGAACTGGAAATGCAATGAAGAGACATGTATTATGAGCTGTAGTTGCTGCTTCTGTAGGTTTGATATGGGATGAGAGGTAAGAGAGAATCGTTTGCAATCAAATTCAGCCTGTTAGTGCTTTTCTAAGGAGTATTGTGCAGATCATACATTCATGTCAGAGCTATGCACTGCAAGAAGAAGAGAGTGGCTACTTTCCATGTGCAAAAACCGATTTTTTATGTTTGTTGACAGGAGTGGATGTATGTGAAGCAGTTTTCTGCCGTGTTTTCTGATATATAGAGCTATCTTGTGTTCTACACTTTGTATTTCATTCCTCTTGGAAGTAATAAGAGCTAATTACTATCCAAAAAAAAAAAATTGTAATTGATCATTCGTCATCTACTTTTCTGTGTCAGCATGCCTCTTTGTGTGGTCCTATATAGTGGTGTATTTAGACTTTTAGGCTGTGAAATTTTGTAATTGGGCAGGTTTGTTACCTTTACACTACTACGTCTTCTTTTCCTTAATTTTTATGGTGTTTTTTTTTTTCTTTTGGTGTGTGGTCCTGCCAAAACAACATATTGTTTTACCCAGACTGTTGTTTTTGCTTTCTTTGTTTTGGGTCTCTTGGAGCCTCTTTTCTTGCAGTAGCAAGGTTGCTTATGTTTGGATCCCCAGAGCTTACTGAGGCGCGATCTATACTTTTTATTATCAGTGTTTATTATCATTATTCTTTTCTTCCTTTATTTTTGGGTAATTTTATTATCATTACTTGTTGTGTTAACAATAATCATTCCGCAGACCTTAGTCTACACATTTGTGAATTTGCTGGGAGCTTCATTTTCTTTCAGCCATGTCGACTTGCCTTCTTCATCACCACCTCTCTATCAAGCTTCCGGAATTCAGATCCAGAAAGGTCCCGTTACCCTGCTACTTTTTCAATAGATTAATTGTATGGTTACTTGTAAGAAGTTTAGTTAAGTCTAGCAAGCTTGACCTGTTGATTTGGTGATTTAGTATTTTAGTGTCTTCTTTATACTGAATGTGTCTCTTAATTTTTCGTCTTGATTCAAGAATTGTCAAAAATAGTTTCATTGGAATATATATTTTCTTAGCATGGTTTTGAATTCTTTTTTTTTAAAAAAAACAAAAAATCTTAATCTTGTTTATCTGCTGACACGAGCTTGACAATATTAGCCTTGAAACTGAGAGAATTTCCTTTTTATATTTCAGATACTCTGGTCATCTAGCTCCAGGAGGGGTTTGACAATAGTTTCTATGTCCTCGGTCGCAACCAATGCTGCAACTTATATACCTGCAGCTCCAATACTGCTTCCGGAGGGACCGTGGCAGGAGGTAACAACAAATTTCTGATCATTCGCTTCATCTGATTACTTTTTGGGCCGGACTTGTTTTGATGGGTACTTTTGGGACTTAACTGGTATGAGTGATAATCATAGAATTTTTGTTAAATTTTATTTGTTGTTATTAACATTATGTTTTTGGTAGATCTGATAGCCAATTTAGACATGATGGCAGCCTTCTTTGGGCTTGGGAAGGCATGAAGAGGAATTGATGAAAGGGGAGGGAGTGAGGAGCCTTCCCTCTTGTGAAAATCGGGTTTTGTCCTACTCTGATGAAAGATATTGGCATGGCTGTTAAGGTTGTCAGCTGGGTATTAAGATCCTGACTATTTGTGTTATTTGATACTCAGTAAAAATTCTATGTTTGTGCAATTTTATGATCTGACCTGAACAATAAAATTAAATTGTAGAATGATAATAAAATTCTGCGGGTCTATGGCTGGCCTGTTCTTTTCAACTTTTCTTAAAAATTTTCTTAAAGAATAAGCTCGGATTTAATTAAGATAAATTCTTTTCCCGATAAAAGAAAGATAAATTCAGATAAGTTCGTCTCAATAGAGATAACTTTAAATAAGTTCGGTTCAACTTGCATGCTTGTATTCCGATTGCGAGATAAGTTCAATTCAGCAAAAATACGTTACGATAAGTTCAGATGAGGTTGCAAAATAAGTTGACAGGAATAGCCCCGAACTAGACGTAAAAAGCTTTTCTCAGAAGGGTCTTGGTTTTGGCATCTGCTTCCCTCCCCCTCTCCCTTAACTCAAATATCTTCGGATTCTAATAAATTGAAATTTTCAATAGGTCACTGGAGGGGTTACAGCAGCGAACGGATTCAAGGCTGCTGGTATTTATGGTGGATTGAGGGCACAAGGTCAGAAACCCGATCTTGCCCTTGTTACTTGTGATGTAGATGCCATTGCTGCAGGTTGGTTTTCTATTCTGGGAGGCTTAGATAGTGTATTTAATGTTATAGTTTTCCGAAAAATTCGCTATGAGAATACTTGAGATAGTGTGACCACCGTTTTGTTGGATTTCTCTTTGACATCAAGTTTATGCTGCAGCACTGAAATCCTAAGGGATGTAATGTGATTCGCTTTAGCTGTGGAAAACATGTCTTGATTTACGTATAACAATTGTTGCTTAGTAATCTTTGATTTCCTCCCTGCTTTCAGGGGCTTTCACTACTAATGTGGTTGCTGCCGCACCTGTTGTCTATTGCAAGAAAGCACTAGAGATATCAAAAACAGTATGTAACATAAATATCAGGTCTTGGTTTCTTTTAATGTGATCATTATGATCATTATGGCCAGCAAAAGGCAAAATCACTTGTGGTTTTCTGTCCCCGCATTCTGTTACAGTAAAGTATATATCTGAACATTAGTTATTGATATTTTTTTTGAAATTAGTGCGGTCATCTTCTGGCTTGCTGAACGTCATCTTACCATCTTATATTTTTAGGCTCGTGCAGTATTGATAAATGCCGGTCAAGCAAATGCAGCAACGGTAAGCTTATTTCTTGGTTTTCAGTGTGCTTATTTTACAGTTCCTATAGGGATAAGTGTGTAGAAAAAGTTTGGTCCTATTACTGTATATAACTATATGAAACTAATTATTGAATTCAATTATGGCCAGTCCCAGAATTAGTACTTCTAAGTTCTTGATTTTGGGGGAAATGCTTTGTTTGGAAACACATTCAGGCCAGGGCTTAGGATTTTGGATCAGCTCCATGAAACTCCACAACAAGCTTCAAACTGTTGAATTTGAGATGACATGTACATTTTCTTGTTTATACAATTTTGTCACTTTGAGTTCCTTCTCATATCTCCATTTCTTTTAGCTCTGCATGCAGGGGCTGCCACATGGCTCCAATTTATATATGACCCACCAGGGCCGACCAATTCTAGCTCTCCAATAGAAAGCTGCATCCATGTAATCTACAGATATTTTAGCATATCGTAAGGGAAAAAAAATATAAACCTTAGTTCCTAATTGGGCACTTTTCTGATGAAAACTTCAGATTAAGCATGATAAAGTGAAGAATACTTTAAAATCTGGATTTTAAATCAATTCAGGAATCCTACCACGACTTTAAAGTTCATCTGCTGACTTAAAGTTCATCTGCAGAGGAGGGAACTTGACATGATAGTGACTATTTTTTTCCTTTTTTGGTGTAAGCTTAACATGTTGTTGGCCATATTATGATTGTAGGGCGACGCTGGTTACCAGGATGTGATAGAGTGTGCAAGTTCCCTAGCTGAGGTGCTTGCTATATTCTGTTCCAGGATATTCGTCATGTTCCTACTGAATTTGCTAGTGGGTTTGGTTTTTTCCTTTGATGCTACTGTCACTCTTGTAGATACTGCACTTGAAGCCTGAGGAGATTTTGATTGAATCAACAGGTGTTATTGGTCATAGAATAAAGAAGGTAAACTAAAAGAAATGATATTTTCTATAATCTCCTCTGCCTCCTTTATCTGCAAATTGAATGTTTGTCTTAGGAACTTCTTCAGGATGTTTGTTAAACCAATGCATTAATGCTTCCACCTTCCCATTTGTATTCATGGACTCCCATTTTGTTTGTCCCATTATTTCGTCGAAAGTTTGAGTTATCGAACCAATTAATGTGCTTATGAGTTGGAATATTTTCAATCATGCAATGTTAAGCAATGGAATTAATGCTTATTCTTATATTTCCAAGATTTCATAATACAAACGAATGGGGCAATATTTAATGGCAAATTACCTGTATGAATCTTTCCACTTTTGCCACAAGAGGATTAACTATTGTAGAGTAATCTCATTGCAGAAGGCACTCCTTGATTCATTACCAAAGTTGGTTGATTCCTTGTCACCTACGGTTGAAGGGTATGTCTTGTTCATCTATTAGCAATTGTGTTGACAACTTAATATGTTGATATGGTTTTCCTTGCAGAATCTTCTAGTGCTTTAAATTTAATCGAGCATAACCTTTTGTGATAATTTTCTGAAACTTACTAGAGGATCCTTTATAGGGCAGATTCCGCTGCGGTCGCAATTACAACAACTGACCTTGTGAGGAAAAGCGTTGCCATTGAGGCCAAGGTTCACAAAAATCTATTATGGAATCTCTTTCATATCTCGTCCATAATTTCTTGTTTGGCACATGTACTGTTGTCCTGATTTTGTTGGGGATCTGTGA
The DNA here is from genome assembly GCA_002740445.1 of Pachycereus pringlei. Classification (NCBI taxonomy): domain Eukaryota; kingdom Viridiplantae; phylum Streptophyta; class Magnoliopsida; order Caryophyllales; family Cactaceae; genus Pachycereus; species Pachycereus pringlei. Next base: position 5,778 of record NCQS01128386.1, on the reverse strand, counting down.
ATTATTAGCATATTCTTGCTTTGTGGTTTGATAGCATTTATGTGGTATCCCTCAATGTTCTTACTGCTTATATTTACAATGCTTGTATTTTAGATTTGGTTGAGCTCCTATTCTTGTTCTACTCCTAAAATAATTACAGTACTTGTATAACTTATTTTGCTCCTAAAATAAAACCCGTCAGTTCACCAAGTTCGCCTGTATAACGTTCCAAATTTTTGATAACTCAGCTTGTAGGTTATATGATGCTAGCTCTTCCTAGTATTTAATTCTCCCCTGCCACATCCATGCTTTCTCTATCCTGATGCATATAATACAGAGCCATCAATGGTGCAAATGGGATGATTGTTTTGAGATTCCTTTCATAACTGATTAAGATTTTGGGCATCTGGTAATGGCTCCTTGAAACATAAATCGCGATCGGCATGCAACCCCTACTTTCGTAGCCAAAAGGATATGCTTATGCATGTCAAAAGAAACAGGTGACTGGCTAGAATAAAATCAATTGAAATGGCAAACTTACCTTGAAAGCATAACTAAAAGGAGTTGCTATAGTATGAGAAAGATGGTTAAACCATATTTGCCTCCTTTAACCCATTGATTCCTCCACCGCCTCTTTTCTTTTTCCCTTTATTGTTTCATTGTTGTTCTCAAGCAACAAAATTTCATTGTTCTTGCATGAAGTGTTATTGCTTTTGTCAATGGCAAAGTTAACATTTGCTCAAGTTTTTAAAAGAAGGGACGTGTGAAATATTATGGAAACTTTTATGTACCACCTTATAATCCCGTTTAGCTTCATGTTATCTCAGTGAAAATATTCCTCCTTCCCTTTTTCTTATGAATTTCAAATTGTGGATGCATAAGGTTGGGGAGACCTATGTTCGATTGGGGGGAATGGCCAAAGGTTCCGGGATGATCCATCCAAATATGGCGACAATGCTTGGGGTATGTGTTTTCTTAATGTGTCTGTTTGTTGTTGTCATGGCTGCACTTACAAAACTCTGCTGATTCCAGGTTGTTACAACTGATGCTGTGGTTGATAGTGATGTTTGGAGAAAGATGGTCCAGGTGTCTGTTAGTCGAAGTTTCAACCAAATTACGGTTAGTCGCGTCTCAAGACACAGCTTTCAGTGTGGTCACCTAGAATTAGGAAGTGAGCAAAATTTTCAACTGAATGACTTTCTTTCCATGAAATCTTTTTGCCTTCCAAGCATTCATGGTGTCAGATCATCATCTTCTTTGAAATCGTTCGTCCAGACTCAGGATCAACTCTGCAACCTCCTGACGTGTCCCTTTGATTGACGATACATTTGTGCACCTATCACGCTTGAATTGATGGTGTATTTGAATGAGAATCAATATATTTTGTTCTCCAGATTTTAGCCATTTGATTCCAAATTTTATGACTTGCGCGAGACATGGGATGTAGAAGATGATGGTATTTGTTTCATTGTCTTCTTACTGTGTGCACCATTCATGTGAAATATTTTTTCATGAATTACAGGTTGACGGAGATACTAGTACCAATGATACTGTAATTGCTTTGGCTAGTGGGCTGTCCGGTGCCGCTAGGATCTCTAACTTCAGTAGCCCTGAAGCAGCACAGCTTCAATCATGTCTTGATGCTGTATGTTCAATGGCCACTATACTTTATTATTTTGTGTAACAAAAGAATAATGGTGAAAAGCTGTATGTACTCTCTGGCGGTTCCTCTTCCGCACATTGATGGTGAAACTTATTATTTCTCAGAATATATTTTAATGATCATTGTGCACATGGAATTTAATTCTTTTGATGTGAACGTGGAATATTGAGGAACATTAAACTTCGAAGAGAACCCTCTTGTGATTCTGAATGTTAATTTATATTCTATTACCTTTTCTGCGGCTTGTAAATCTTTTTCACTATTAATTTTTGTCTTAGGTAATGCAAGGCCTTGCAAAATCGATTGCCTGGGATGGAGAAGGGGCGACCTGTCTGATTGAGGTCTGTACATTTGGATCAGCGAATCATACTTGCTAATGGAGAAGGGCTTCCAAATGATACATACGTACATTTATATGGCATCTTGAACTATTGATTATCGTCTTTGATACAAAATGGTTTCGTTCCTTTCACTTCAATTTATTTGTTTAACAAAACTTAATAACTCAACACTAGTGTTCTGTTGGATGCTGGAATTATGTGCCGTTAGGAGTGGTGTTGGAGAGAGTATATAGTGCCGGTGGAAACTTTGCTGAAGCACATCAAAGATCTCATGTCATGTCTATGGTGTACCAATTCATTTCTTTTTCCCTGTTTCACTTTCTATTCTCCCTTATGCTACCATGTCTCTTGGTCTTCGTTATTTGTAGCAAGACAGGAATGATTAAAGGGCTTTAAGTCTAAGCAATGCCAGAAGTGTGGCTTTGTTCGTCTCTGAATGCAAGTGGAAAGTTGTTAGATTCAGTCATCTAAGTCCCCATGATAAATGCACTGTTAAGTTCTTTTACCATTCCCAAATTCCACAGGACTAATTTCCATTGCATGGAGAAGTTTGTCAGAGTTCATGGTGTATTAATAACGGATTAAGCAGAGCAGGGTCACCGTTGAACATGCACTAAGTGTGAATAGACAGGATGCTGTTCATTGGCCAGAAGTAATGAGAGTACTTGATTTATAGTGAATGCAAACCCACCCCAAATTGCCTTTCATGGATCCTAATCAAGGCTGTCACATGATGAAATGGCTTTTAACTCTGAGGAATTTGAGCTCATTGTTCCATGGTAGGATTTTATGCCATATTTTCAAAAGGATGCTGCAAAGTTTGTAAATTCGTCATAGGACGTGATTTTACTATGTTGATGATTGGGGTTTGTTTCTCAAGCAATCACTCAGTTACTTCCAACATGTAATCACTCTGTGCACTCATTTGCTTTTGAATACTTTTGATTTGATACCACTCGTCTTAAGGCAATAATTTTAGAAGTAGTTTTTCTATGTGACTTCTAAACCTTGTCAAGACTTGAATTTTAAATTTGAACTTGAATTTGAATTTGAAAATTATTTGTACACACGACAGCCATGATTAGCCAAGTGGCATCTTCAAGTGGCTGATTCTGTGGATTTTGCATCCAGTGCTGCAATCTTGTTCCCTGTTCTAAACAAGAAGATATCTTCTGCATCCCCCCTTTTGCTTTTGGGTTAAAGGAAAATTCATCCATTAGCACAACCTCCGTTACTTACATATGCGCCATGTCCAGAGACAGGTCTGGGGGAATACCCCACATTTTTATGAACACCAGAATCGTTACTTAGAAAGTCCTGTTCTATCCAAAGGGATTCTTTTTCTTGCTTGTATGTTTTCCCAGATCTGATCCTCAATCTCCTCATCAGCTCATGAAATTTCTGTTGTGCATTCATTTTTTCTGCTGTGGAAAAGACGTGCCTGATCTTGACTTTGTGTCTGGTCAGTCAATATGGATTAAGCAATCCCTACCCTTGAAATTCTTTTATCCTCTATTCCAGCACATTTTCATTCCGTATTCTTCATTTTTTTAGGTACTTGTAGGGTATAGTTTTGCCTTGGATTGTAGTATAACTGACTTCATCAAAGTCTCTAGTGTGCCCTGTTGTTCAGCTCTTATTTCTCTGTTACATTAAGGAAACAGATGACTTCAATCCTAATGTGACATTATGCATGCAGGTTTCTGTAGTGGGGGCAAACAATGAAGCTGAGGCTGCAAAAATTGCTCGCTCTGTAGCATCTTCTTCTCTTGTGAAGGTATCATGGATGCATGCAATGATTAGTGTGTTTGTATCTACTCATCCAAAAAAAAAAAAAGGTGTTTGATCTTGGACCTTCAACTGATGTGTGGTGTATTGTTTTCGTGCTTCAAGTCTGCTGTGTATGGCCGAGATCCAAACTGGGGTCGTATTGCTTGTGCTGCTGGCTATGCAGGCATTCCTTTCAATTCAAATGAACTCCGAATATCCCTTGGAGACATTTTGCTCATGGATGGTGGACAACCACTTCCCTTTGATAGGTATGGATGAGTTGTGGCCTGTTGGGCATAGTTATGTGTCTTATCTTCTGTTTCTGCATTTTCCAAAGCTGATTGTGTCATTGCTGGGCAAGTTGTTGAGGTTTCCAAAATGATGTCCTAAATCAGATATTGAACTTAATTTGTCCTCTGTCTTGTTTGTATATGAGGTGTTGTTTTTCTCCAATTAAAGGTTTGACGGAAATTACCTCTTAGGGCCTGTTCTTTTCGTTGGTAAATTGGGGGTGGGTAAAAGGGTGAAGTAGGTTGAGGTGGGTTGAAGTGAGTTGAAGTAGGTTGAATTTTCTTTTTTATGTGATAAATTGAACTTGGTTAAAATAGTGGAAGTAGGTTGAAGTAGGTTGAAATTGGTTGAAGTGGGTTGAAGTAGGCTGAAGTGGGTTGAAGTGGATTCGGGTTGTCATTTTAGAATTGACCAACGAAAAGAACAGGGCCTTAGTAGACTTTTTTATTTAATTCCAGAAACTGGCATCAGCAGGACCTTCTGTGAAATATTGCTTTAATGATATGTGATGGTGTAGTGATTGGTATAACCATGTTCTTAGTGATATAAAAATGTCTATTGTTCTCCTATTCCTCCACAATAGCTAGAGCATTGGCTTTTGGCCACTTCTCTGATCTTCTCCCTTTGGTCGACTTGTCTGAGTACAACACATGCACACGCACATGCACACATAAACTAAAGAATTCCCCAATCAGATATAAATTTTCACTAAAGGATGGGTACATTTTACTTCTGTGTGAAGTCATTTTACTTTATGCTGATACATTTTCAAGTTCAGATTCACAGTTCCAAGAAATTTTGAGGATTTGCTAGTCTAATTTGAATCATCTAGGTGGTCTTCTCATGCCTAATCGTCAAATGTTCAACGTGGGTACGCTTGGCTAAGACCAACAATCCTAATGACGTAGGATAAAGTATAGTAGCTCTAGAAGTAATTGTTGTAATTTGGATCATGTATAAGACATAATGCTGCAATGAATATGCTGGAGATGGATGGTGTTCCTATTTTGTGCGTATTCAAGTTATTAAAGATATTCTAAAGGCTCGAAGACAAGTGTGATGACACCAGGTAGGGATATGGGTAAGTTGTCTTTTTCTTTTGCAGTGGCTGTGATATATGTTATTTGTCAATAACATAGTCTTGATTGATGAGATAAACACGATGTTGGAGCTGTGGAGAGATGTACACTAGAGTCTAAAGGTCTTTAATTGAAGATGAAAACCAGAATGCAAGTCAGTAAGTGATTGGATTCAAGAAGTCAAAATGTGGTTTGGTCATGGCGCCACAAAATCTCGCGATTGCAGAAATTGTGTTGCACACGGGGTTGAATTTACTGAACTTCGAAATCTTCTTGAGGCGGCTGTTTCGTCATGGACTGGCCACATTTTGAATCCATGATTGGAAGTCACAGAAGATGACATCAATGCTGTTGCCACTATACTACTGAGGATATAGAAGAGTTTGGGTGCCTTGGATGTATTCTATCGGTTAAAGAAGGGTTGATGATGATATTACATATGGTTCAAAGCGGTAGTGGGGAAAAAAACTGAAAGAGTTCTTATAGGATTGTGTGTGAGGAAGGTTAAAGCTAAATTGAAGGGAAAATTTTACTGAATTTGAGGTAGGTGAACTTTTCGTATAAGCAAAGTGCTGGCTGATTTAGGAAGCATAACTTCAAAAGAGGATGGCAGCAAAATGAGGATGATCTACTAGACTAAATTGATACGCTAAAG
>NCQS01128246.1:0-10364 GCA_002740445.1 Pachycereus pringlei | reverse complement strand
GTCTACACCAAACTCTCCCAAGCCTAGGGCAAGGTCCTCTAAACCATCACCTACCACTTCCCAACCTACACCTAACTCTTCCATGTCTTGTAAGCTTAGGACAAGATCACAGACCTCATAAGCAAACAGAGCATCCCCAAAAGATGGAGCTAATCCTCACAAGCAACCCCAACCTCCTCTTGTAGACCTACGACAAGATCACACACATGATCCCCCAAGGGTACCTCCCATGTGTTATCAACTCAGGCTTATACTCTACCAAGAACCCCTAGAAGGACGTCAACACAAACTACGAATTCATTCAAACCCCCTATCCCCTAAATATCAATGTCATGCTTGAACCTGTCAGGCCTTAACCTCGATAAACTTGTTGATTTTGATGTGAACACACTAGCAAAAGAGTTTGAGCCTTATGTTGATGAGTTGGCTAACTATGTTGGGGAAATACAATTTGAGGGCCAAAATAATTAGAGAGATGAAATGAGTGATGATGACAATGAGAATACTAATTTTAATGAGGTTGAACAAGTGCCTGATGAGGAATCTAATGACACATCACCTGATGAGGAAACTTCAGCTCTAAGGAAGGACTTGATGACATGGAGTTATAGTTTGATACTGAGTCTAGAATGAGTTCTGGAAGAGAGATCATTCATGGTGATGGTGATAGAAATCTAGTTGTGAACAAAATGAGCAGGGTGTTCAACAAGGTTATTCTATAGAGTAAGAATAGAGATAAAAGTGTAAGTTTAGAGCCTAGGCACATATTTGCAAGCAAGCAAGATATGTTAGAAGTGGTTAAGGACCTTTGTATTCAAGATGGGTTTCACTTATAAAAAATAAAAAATGAAAAGACAAGGTACACATAGAGATGCGTATATCTTAGGTGCAGTTGGAGGATCTATTGTAATGTTCTTATTGATAGATTTACATAAATGGTTAAGACGATCACGGGGAAACATTCTTATCTTAGGCCAGTACAAAATAGGATGGCAACCTAAAAATAGATAGTGAACCATTTGCTGCCAGTGTTCAGAGCCAGTCCAAAGATGAAAGTACCAAGCATGCATGAGTACATTACGAAGACATTTGACATTCGAATCCTTGTTAGAGGGCTATTATTATTATAGATTATTGAAGGCAAACGTGAAGATGGATATGGGATTTTAGCTCACTATACTAAGGAATTCAAAGATAAAAATCCTAGGTCCACATGCTCTATAAACTAGACTGAGGAAGGTCCTAGCAAGAACCCCACCTTCAAGCATTTATTCATAAGAATTGGGGTTGCTATTTCTTCATTCAAACAACACTGCAGGCTAATTATTGGGATTGATGCTTGGCCTTGATGGGAATAATGGGTAATTTCCCTTACTCATGCAATTGTTTAGAAAGCAAATGACCAAAAGAGGTGCTTCTTCTTGGATGGGCTTGTGAGAGCTCTTGATACTGTTGATAATTAATCCAAATTCACTATACTATCTGATAGGAACAAGGTAACATGCTCTCCTGACTTTTTATAACTGATATATACAAAATAACCTCCTTAAATACTTGCAATCCTTAAACTGTATGCTATTTTTTAATAATGGATGCATATGAAATAACTTCCTTCACTGCAGGGGATCATAAATGCACTGAAGAAAATTATGCTAATAGTTAGTAGAAGGGTTTGTGTAATCCATTTGTATAAAAACTTTACATCATCTAACCCAGGTAACATGATCTCCTGACTTTTTGCAATAGATACAAGTTGTTGGTAATTTTAGTTGTTCTCCTCCTTAATGTGTCTGATTCTAATTCTTGCTGTTACTAGTATTTATAACTAGGTGCTTGGTTCCATGCTTATTTCTATACTACTGCAAATGCATATGCTACTTATGGGTATGAGAAAGCCATGAAATAAATTAAGCGAAAAGATGCTACAATATACCATTGGTTGAGGGATACTAAACCTGCATAGCACTAGGCCAGATTCAAGTTTGATCAGACTCTAAAATATGCTGACAATTCAAATAACTTTGTTCAAAGTTTTAAACATGTTATCCTTAATTTTAGGGGTAAGCCTATTTTCACAATGTCGGAAGTTATTAGGAAGCTTGTGGGAGGAAGGTTTGTTAAGAGATTTAAAAAAGCTCAGTCGTGGGAGGTTAAAGTTGTTCATTACGTGGAGAAGAAGTTAAACCTTATTGAATGTGGTAGCATCATCCATGCAGGGAGGATGGAGCTTGATGTCACTAAAGGTGAAACTAACTTCACTATCAAGTTAAGTGATACATTCTGCGACCTTCAAAGGTGGCAGATTATTAGGATACCATGCAAACATGCTGCAAGGTGTATTTCGACGATGACAGAGAAGCTTGAAGATTACTATGATGATTGGTTCAAGGTTGAGAAGTACAAGAAGTTGTATGACACCATAGTGTATTTCTGCTCCAACTAGGTGGGAGAAGAGAAACCTTCCAAAACTTGATGCACCATATTAACAAGTGAAGAAGGGAAGACTAGAAGAACATAAGAGAAGAGACTCTTAGCCTTTGTCACCTACTATAGGAAGCACATCATTCGCTTTTGACACCACTAGGTAAATATCACATATTAGTCAATACTATGCTCACAGTTCAAAATAATTTTATGGCTTACTATGTTGATCGTTCACTTGAAATTTGGCAACTAGATGTCGAACATGTAAACAGTTGGGGCATGACTTAGCTACGTATGGACGACCAAGAGATCAATGTGGTAGGCTAATAGAGAAGAAGAAAAGGAAAGCAAATCCAAGAGGAGATGAGCAAACAAAATGAGCAAGGGCAAAAAAATCAAAATCAAGGGCAAAGACAATAGGCCCTCCAACTCAATCCAACTAGACATCTTAAAAAGGATGCTAGCAACTCTACTTACTGCTTTCTCCCCTCTATTTTTGGTGACTGTGTCATTTTTTACTAAAACTTGGTTGGCAACTTGGTGACTATTTTTTGGTGACTATTGGTATACTTTGCATTTTGTGTGGGGGTTTGGAAAATAGTAGAATAGATGCAAGTGCCCTTTGTTTTTGGTAGCTTAAGTACTTCGCATATTTAATTTGCTGGGGTTAGGATAATTGTACAGGGAATGATGAAGTAATATGCATTGTATATTTTTGAGCAGTTAGTTGCCATAAGAGTTTTGCTTGAAACAGTCATCTATAATATGCTATGATCAATGAGCAGATGTTAAGATAAGTTCTTCATTAATTGTGATATTTTCAAGTACAACCTTCCTCTTGACATATATATGTCATCCTCACGTTCAAATAACCATAACAAATAAAATAATTATAATGACTACAATTAGTAGCATTAGCATCATATTTTGCCCTTTTTTCAATCAATTTTAGCATCGTTCGGATCTCAGTTAGCTCTGCCTTCACTTCATTGAAAATCTTCAAAATCTTCTTATCATAATCACAAGTAACATCATCTATCCACTTCACAAACTTCTCGCATTGCAAACATTTATAATAACCTCTTCTTTGATTTTGGTTGGAATGAGAACACTTTCCTCTTGCTTGAGAATTACACCTTGGACATATTACAACTTGTTCTTCGTCAATTTCTCGATTGCATCTTGATGATGATGATCTTTCAATAGGCACTTTCTTGCTTCTAATCATCACATATTATTTTGTCCATAATTAAAATAATTTTTTAATCATTACACAATAAACTAATTATCTTCAGTGAAGAAAATAAATATGGGAAATTTAATTATGGGAGACTTAAAAATTGAGAGCCAAGTTCAGATAATGTTTACATTAATTTCACATAACAAATTAAAAATTCATAGCAAAAACATAAAATTAAAAAATTACCTTTCAAGCAGTAAAGAATGTGGAAGAAAATATGGGCAGCAGCAACGGAGGGAGGAAAAGCAGGGCATAGGGCAAGCCGGGGGGATGGGTATTTATAACGAAGCTTTTTAGCCATTGAATTGTGTCCGTTGCCGAAGGATAACAAACCAAAGGCAATTTTGACATTTTATGTTAGTATTTCAAATTCTCTTGCTCAAATATTCAAAACATGATTTCATTCACCGAAAAGGGTCATGCTGTAAGTTTTCGTATGAATTAAGGTACTAAGCAGCAGGTTTTAAAAAGTGAGATGCCTTAAAATTATTTTCCAATAACTTAGGGTACCCCTGTGTCATTTTTTTGTAACACCTACATCAATCATCTCACGGCAATTTGTTATGAGATCAGCTATATGCTTATTAACTGCTGCTTAAATTAAAAAATTACTATATAAGTTTTCTCATAATGAATTGCTATGAGAATGTCTCATGCAAAAATTTGTGATCATTCTAATGTGTTATTTTCAATTTTTGTTTAACCATCTACCCTCCTTTAATTCATTCAACTTATTCCAAATTCATTCAACTTATTTTTTAGATTGTTTTAGAAACTTTTTAATTGTTTAACTAGACTAAATTAAGCTAACCCTTTTTAAAGGGGTTTCACCTTCTTTCACCTTTACCCAATTCATTTTCTATTTATTTCAAACTTTCAACTAAACTAAACTAAACTACATTGACTTTTTAAGCCTATAAGAAAAGGCTTAAATAAAATTTAAAGCTAGCAAATAGGTAACTTTGGGTTAACTGATTTAGGGCTTGTTATTTCCTGCTTTATTAGCATTTAGCACTATTCAGTATTAGTTGGCACTTAGCTCATTTTTCTTAGTTATAAGGTCCTAAGATTCAACACTCTCATTAGCATCCCATTAGCAGTACCACTGATCAACATCAAGTTACTTACAATAAGTTGAAAAGAACATATTCTTAATAATCATGTCAATTTTTTATTACTTAATAAGAACATTAAACGATATGTTTTCATATGGAAAAAGACAATCTCAAGTTGTGTCAACTTAGGATCGAAACTTAGTCATGTCATATTGGATTCATGTTTTTCAAAATAATTTTAAGTTGAATTTAGATCCTAATATTGTATCCTGTTAGACAATTCTAGTTTTAATAAAATTACATTTATGCAACCTCAATTTGACATGAGATAATTCAAATAGTGTATTTAAAGTTAACAAAATGAAGTTTGTTGGGAAAAAAATAATTGCCTTAATGAAAAAGAATGGTATATTTTTATAAAATTTTAATTAGTATTTATAAAAAAAATTAAAAAATTGATGAGAATTAACCTTTAAACACATATTTACACTTTATAGCTAAGAGATGAGATGGATTTAATTTAATTTAAATTTTTTTAATAAAAAATTCAATTCAATTCAATTGAAAAATGTTGAATCCTCATCTTTCCATTGTGAGAAATCCATAGAAATATATTAATTTAAAAAATTCAAGTGCAGGTTATGTATGAACATATGTTGTCCAAATAATAATAATAATAATAGTAATAGTAGTAGTAGTAGTAATAATAATAATAATAATAATAATAATAATAATAATAATAATAATAATAATAATAGTAGTAGTAGTAGTAGTAGTAGTAGTAACAGTAATAATAACAATAGTAGTAGTAGTAGTAGTAGTAGTAGTAGGATATGTTCAATTTTTGCCTACATTGACCTTTGTACTTTATTTACACAATAAAATAAGTAAAAAAGGAGATAATGCTTCGGACTACTATGATAAAAAGTTAGTTTATTGCAAATTAACTCATAAGTGTCTTCATATAAATCTGCTTTAATCATTCACATGGCTCATCAAAGAAACAAAAATTCAAATCTCATTAATCTTGTTCATTTGATTTGAAAAGGGAAATTTACTTGCTAGTGTTGTTTTTATTAACGCTTCTCATGGATTGTCTCTTGGTTGTTTGAGTTATTTCTGCCTTTTGATTTGTGTAGCTAGCAACATCAACTCAAAGTTGAATTACTCCATTGCCCTTGTTTAAAAGCTGACACAGAGCAAAATTAGAGGCAAAAACCGTGAAGCCAAGTGTGCGAAGCAAGCCTCCCAAACCCAAAACACATTCTCTCTCTCTACTCATACCCATCTCTTTTGAGCTAAATAGAAGAGGATGTTACTAAATTTGGTTGAATAGCTAAAGTGTTCTATAAAGAATGTTGTGACTATGAAAGAAAATACTATCTGAGTTAGAAAGTGTATGGTAGGGAAGAGCTACGTAGTCGAAGAGGAAGGCAAAGTACTTTTCATCTTTGTTTGCAATTAAGGGATCAAAAATGTTGAACTTAGATTGAATGTCACTCCTGGGCAGTGAAGAGGTTGGGTAGAGGTCGATGGATCTAGCTGTGGGCATTACCTGAGTTAAATCTCACCTTAAAAGAAGGTAAGCACATGTGATTTGTATGCAATTATGGTAATAAGTTATGTATAATTTCATTTTGATTGTTCAAAAATTTCGTCCCTACTTTGGGTTGGATAATTATGACAAGTTAGGTGCGTAAGTAGTTTAGTGTGTTCATGTTAGAATATGCCTATGTGGAGAGGGATAGGAGAGGATGTTGAGGAGAGAACTAGAAAAGTTTAGAAAGAAAGCAATGAGCCTACATCTGTAAATGGTTGGTGAAATTATTGTTTTGAACTTTACAATCCTTTAATTTCAACAATTTGTAGAATTGGATGTACTTTTGAAGAAGTTAAGTGAACTGGAACATGGTAAATAATATCATAAGCTAAAGGAGTGGCTCTGATGGTTCATGAGAGAGAGAAGGATCCAAAGGTAGGAGTCTAAAACATAGTCGACAACAAACCACATGTGTAGCCTTTAGTTGCAATAAAGTAGGCTGCAAGAAGACATGATGTGAGTAGAATGAATGAGGGTATGATTTTTAAATGAGCTAATTAGTTTAGTGAATTATGTATGAAATTATGTTAGTTATATGACACCTTATTATGTTTAGTGGATGATGAGAGCCTGTGGAGGTAGATAGAGAGGGTCTTAGGTTGTGTGGCATCACACAGTAGTTAATACTTATCAAAGGCAGATGTGTGGTTAGTGTTCCAGTGTTGTCTAGTTTTGATGGGGAGGCTGACACATTTGTCTGGGTGTTATGTCTATCAGGAAGGTTGCCATTGTAATCCTATATTAAACTTGAAGATAGAGTGGGTTGTTAATTTCATTAAAGGTTTGAATACAGGAAACCAAGTATGACATTCTTGTACTGGTTACCTGGATTATGTATGTTTGCTAACACTTGGGCTTGGTTGTGCATTTGCTAAAGTTGATATATCTATGTTATCTAGACTAATTGTTGATGTTCATGTATTCTATTTATATGGTTATTTGTAGCTGATATTTAATAGATAGATAAAGATGATGGAGGACAAAATGCCAATAAGTCGGTGGTGGCAGGAAGCTTGGTGTTTATGCATGTTAGGGGTTATTTGGATGAAGGGTCAGACAAGATATCATTGTCATGTAGAGGGAGAAAGATGTGTGAGTGAAGAAGAATATAGCTGGTCTTTAGGTGCTGGGGTAAGTATGGAGGCAATGGGCAAGGGGTTGAAAGAACGTGTTATGTGATGTAGTTTGAAGTATGATCGATGGGAGGTGTCGACTATTGGGAGGGATACTTATGTTGTGAAGTAATGAAGGGCAATGAAGAATATACATACAGATATGTTGCAGGAGACAAAGGTCCTTATATTCGATAATTACAGGGTAACGTCATCAGCAGAGGTGGGATGATGTTGTGTCCCTCTTCTACTAAGGGAAGTGGGTCCGAGTTAGGTGGAGATGCTATTGGTGCTGAGTTTAACAATTCTATGTCAATGTTAGACATGCTGATGTTGCTATGATTGTGTCAAGGTAAGCAATTTAATGTGAAATAACTACTTGTGCTATTTTTGATGCAAGGATACTTAAGTTGTAGGAGTGGGAGCTTGTTAGAAAATAATCTATGCACATAATATATAGGGATAATGGTCAAGGTTCAGCTTAGCAAATTGTGTAAGTGGTAGATGCTTCTCGTGAACAAGAAGACAAGGGGTTGAAATGCATCTACAATAATGATTTTGACATTCCGGTGAAGATTTAGGGGATTTAAATTATGGGTCGGACAACGCTAAATCTACTAGTGGAGTGGAGTAACCTTGATCAGGGATGCACTTACAGCTAGACCAAAGAAGGATGACTACATGGAAGAACGAAATTAAAGGAGAGGGTTAGGCGTTTACTTCGATCGTGGCATCCAGGATTAGCGTATGGAAGTATGCAATTACGAACCGATTTGATTAAAATTCATATAGAATTGCATGTAGCCTACTGTTATGAGGTGCACAACACGAGGGATGTAGTTTCTCTATTTCTGTGAAGGGCCATATAAAAAGAGGTGAAATGTACATGAAGAAGTATAGTGGGGGCCATAGTGCTGAGGAACGGTGCCAGATGAAGAAATGGGGGAAGAGACACATGCGAACGAACCTGCTAACTAGTCTTCTCAAGGACAACATGCTAATAAGTCTTATCAAGGACAAGGTCATATTATCTACTAATTATTTGCTGTGTGAGATATCGAAGGACTTTTAAATGGCGAGGGAAATTAAGGAATTATTGTAGAGCCTGAGAGTACGTGCAGTTGCTAACAAAAGGGAGACTTGAGTGTCATAAAAGCTTCTCTTGGATATGTCCCTCTATTGTTAGGGCGAACCCTAATACTATACCATTCTGTAAGTGAGATGGGTGCAAGCTCAAATGGATGTTTGTTGCATACAAAGCATCAAATGAATGGATTCATCTTGGGATGTCGAAAATGTGGTCATCGGTGGTACCCATCTCAGTGGTCCATATGAGGGAACGTTGCTAGGCACAGTTCCACCTAGTGCTGATAGCCATCTATTTAATGTTACATATGTTATAGTGTTAACTGAGAATAATGGTGATTAGGAGTGATTGTTTATAGTTCTTCATAAGTGCTTGGACGGTATGCAGCTGGTTATTATGTTTGATAGGATCGAATGTATACAGTATGTTGTCCCCAAGGTTTTTGGTATTGAAATCGTACATACTGTGTCGGTACTTGAGCAAGAATTTTCTCATAGTCATTGGAAAGTATAGTTTCAGGCAAGAGGCAACAAATGAGCTTCTGAAGGAGATATTGAACTGGGTTGCTTATGCTCCAAGTGCAATGGAGTACGGGATTGCAATAGACGAGTTGAAAAGTTCAAGCACAAGTTGGCTATATAGGTTGAGCGTAATAAACTAGAACGTTGGGTGCAGCTAAAACATAAAGGAAAGGTGGAGGAGTCTTAAACAAGATCACCATAAAGATCTGGAACAATTAATGTGCTTTTTGAGGAGTTTGCCTATGCTGTAGCTAGTAGTTCACCATCTATAGAAGCTTGGTCTAAAGTTTGACAAGAGGAAGCTAGAGATGTAATAATGGAAGACGTGGGTGACAGGATTGAGAAGAAGCTGAAGAGCACATTAGGGCAAGTAGGGTCTGTGTTTAAGGTGACACTATTCGACATTGCGCTCGGGAAGTATAGGATGCAGCTACAAACAACCAAAGGTTAGTTGTTAACCTTATAAGAAGGACATGCAATTGCAAGGGGTGGTCGTTACGAGGACCTCCATATGGACATGCAATGGCCGCAACTAAGCGTGCAAAGTTATGGGTTTAGGACTTCATTAGTGACTATTATAAGCCCTTAATGCAAAGCTGAATTTACCTCAATGTTGTACACCCTATGGAGACTCACGATTCAGCACGTGTGGATGATGCAATGAGCATAATTGCTGATCGTGGGGAGCTTGATGGCAACCATAGTCGAAAGGTTTTACCTCCAAATAACCCACACAGCTTTAGAGTAGGCACTGTGTTAGGACTGAGTCTTAGAGGCAAGGGGTTAAGTTAAGAAGGCGCTCAAAATGTAGAGAAGTTGACCATTACAGGACACTTGTAGGAATCCTTGTGATGATTTTGATGCAAACCATCTATGAGATATAGTCCCAATAAAGGACCTATTTACTAGAGACCCGAATATCAAGAAGTCTATATATATGTAGATGGATAAGTTACAGATGCAGTGTCGCCCCATATCTATCTCCTACTCTGCCGCCATATTAAGCTCCTTAACCACTTCACTGGGATTGACCTTGGCTAGCATTTCAATATGACGTCCTCCTTGTTCAACACAAGTGACTTACCCAACCTAATACCGTGGCATTTTTGGTAAAAGAAACATTACAAACTACATAATTATGAACATTAACCATTCCTCACTATTTACCCCTAACCCCTTGCTACCTAAATGTTGCGACCATACAGCATGGGATCACTGGCAAAACCAAAATTTACAAATGATCAATTGGGAGTGCACACATCTACTCTCTCTCACACACACGCGCGCGTGTATATGTATGTATGTATGTGTGTGTGTGTGTGTCT
>NCQS01128223.1:1353-15081 GCA_002740445.1 Pachycereus pringlei | reverse complement strand
CAACAATGGGTTCTTACACTTAAGAGGTGCTTAGTTTGAAATAATTGAGCTCACATCAAAGGCTAAGAAAGCCTTTTTGGGAGCATTAGTGGCTTTCTTAGTGGTGCATAAGTCTTTAGGAAACCTGGTGTTGGGGGCATTTATTATATCATATCAAGTTGAGGGATGTTGATTGTCACTTGAGACAAGGTCTTCTAATCTTGTCAATGTGATATTGCACTTTCTTCCCCTTCAATCGGTTAGGGAAAGGAGGAGGTGGATTAGAAGCACAAGGGGAAGCCGTAGGTGCATCCCTAAGAGGGCAAAATCATTAGTTGATTCACTCTCTAGAGTCATCCACCACCTTAAAAGGAAAGGAATCAATTAGGGAAGGAAGCACATTATACACACCATAATTTTGAGGAGAGGAGAGATAAGAAGATAGGGGAGAGGACTCATTCACATTTTGTCCACCCACGTAGGTGTCAATCTTTTTACTCGACCGTAGAGAGATTACGACATTTACCTTTCTAATATCATTAGGGTCACAGGAAGAGGAGGATCCCGTTGTTGGGTTCACCCCCAGTTGACTAGCAAAGACATATCTTGCCTTGTTAGACATGGTTAATTGTGCAAATTTTTTGCTCATTATCTTAATCATTCTCTTATTTGATTTTATAAGTTCTCTAATCATCCTCTCCATACCATTGACTTTCTTATTCACTACTTCTAATTTATTATAACCGGTGAGGGGAATGATTGAGCCACATGTGGTTGTGGAGGAGGACCCCTGGAGCATTGTATGCTCCTTAGAAAGGTGGCCTTTAGTATGAAGAAGATGAGGAATTTTCCTACCTTGAGCATTGGGCACCAAAGCATTTTGCCTGCTTCATGAGAAACTTTGGTGCTTGGCCCATCCCGGATTATATGTAGGAGAGTAAGGCTCAAACTTTAGGCTTTGGAAGGCTACATTCACTTCACCTTGCCCTTGGATTATACCTAATTATTAAGCAAATAGAGGGCATGCACTTGGGAAATGGTCTGTGGATTGACATTGAAAACATGAAACCATTTGGAGAGGTAGAGATTTGGTCGATTTTTGGGACAACACAAAACCCTTCAACATGTTTTCTACGGCAGCGAATCTAGTGTCAATATATATGGTGTTTGCCATCACATGGACCCCTCCTTTTTGGCTATTGATTCTAGCACCTAAACTCTCATCCCTAGTGGTTTCCCATTACAAGGTTTTTTCTGCTAACTCTTTTAGGAAATACCGTGCCTCGGTCTCACTTTTATTCCAAAAGCCCCCTTGACACATAGACTCTACCGTGCTCATTGTAACTTGGCTAATACCCTCATAGATTATTTAACATAGAAGCCAACGTTCTAGACCATAGTGAGGCCACTGAGCAAACAAGAGTTTAAATCTTTCAAAACACTTCCAAAATGCCTCTTTCTCTAGTTGGACAAAGTGGTTGCTTTCGTTCCTTGGTTTCATGGTTTTACCATTCTGGAAATATTTTCGCAAGAAAACCCTCACAAACCCATTCCATGTGGAAATGGAGTTTTTGCATCGCTGAAACTTCAAAGATGAAAGGAATGTAACGCAACCTAAAAATATCTTGGGCACATTGGGGAATTGCATCATCAAGCGTATTCCTCAAATTCTCTTAGAAATAGGTCAGCATCACCATCTCTAGTGAATTTGGTAAGCATGGTCGTGTAATGGGAGCTAAAGGAAAATTAAACATCCCTACCAAGTTTTGGGACCTTAAAATATGATAGATTAGGGGACCTTTGGGGATAAAAGATTTAGTTTACGCTCATTTGGCTCGGAGAAGGACCTTGAGCTTATCTGTCTGCCATTTCTTCCAGGTAGACTGCTATGGGTTCGGATACCTCGATGAGGGGTGATGTAATTTCAACATGAACGAGTCTCGCACGACTAGGCAACCTTGTCCAAGCACTCATTCATCATGCTTTTTGGGTTTCTTTTTTTTTTGGATTTTCAAAAAGACTTAAACTAAGATATGCACAACAGTCAAGACTAAATCAAATGTTAAGCATATGCCATCATCCCCAGCAATGGCACTAATTTGTTGGTGGCGTTTTGGGGCGAAAAGGGTGAAATGTCATCTTCTGGGATGATGAGAGATTTGGCTAAGATTGTCTTGGTTAAGAAGGATGCTTTGATTTGATGAACTAAACTAAGCTACCCTAAAAAGCAAATTTAATCTAGCTTCACTACAAATAATGGTTCAAAGCATAATAATATCAATGGAAATTAAACTAACCTAGCTAATAACTAATTAGGCACAATCAAACAACACATAGCACATAAAGAAGGGGTAATCAGGGCTCGATATGGCCACCAACACAATCCCAACAATCCTCAAATAGATCACCTATAAAAAAGAAAATCTAGCCTAATGAACTACTAATCCTAATGAATAGCAATAAAATTGAAGAGACAGAAAGTTACCCATAACTCAACCTTCATTGATGATGAAACTTCAATGAGCATTGAGCTTCTTATCCACATTCAATCACCACAAAACCATAATGGAGTCTCAATTTGAGCTTCTAGCATTGATTCTTTGAGCTTGAAAATAACCAACCCAATATTGTGATATTGATGATGACGATTGAAGAAGATGAATGAAAAGAAAAGATTATTAAGTTTTGAAAGGTACAGTAAGGGGTTACATCCTTTTGGATTAATCCTAAAATCTCCTGCAACCCCTAATGCATTAAAACTTATATTTAGGGATGGTTTTTGATTGCCTAAATACATAGTATTTAGAGAGATTAAGGAGAGTGAAAGTGACATTGTGCATTAATGAAGAAGAGCAACTAGAAAATTACAAAAACTCGACCAAAGGTCCAAATTTCTAAATTTCATTAATGATAAGTAGAATGTTTACAAAAGCTAAGCTAGGAAGAGAAAAACGCTCCTAAAAACTTGGATAACCCTAAAAAGATATCCAACCCCCTTTTATAGCCTATACATTGATTTTTTAAAAATCGACAGAGCAAAGGTGGCATGGTCATGCACCATGGCATAGGACCCTGTGCCAAATTTCTATGGTTAAACTATAGCACGCTAGAAAAGCAGGAATGGCACATTCGCACCACATGGCATATTGGACCCATGCCAGTTCGCTTTTTGCTCTACTCCTTTAATGCAACAGCTTCATGGCACAACCTAGATAGCTTGGCACCTCCAATCAGCTAGGCTTCAATTTGGATTTGTCCGTGTTTCCATTTGGAAAATTTCTCTTTTACTCATACAAAACAGAAAACACTAATAAATAGCTACATTAATGGTTAGTTGTGAGCTAAAATCAAGCATGAAGGAAGTCAAAACTTTGTTAGTTGAGAACTAAAGAAGAAGGACACACCAAAAATGTATAAAAACTAAGGGAAAAAAATGAAGAGAACAAAGTAGCGCTTCTTTAAGATCTTTAGCTAGACCCTACATTGTTCATCCTTTTAGGAGGGGTACAATTGGTGAGAGAGGGCATAATTAGTGAGAAAGGGGACTCCACAACCCTTGTCCCTCCTTTGTTACAAACCTCAAACTCAAAATCTTATGAAAGAGGGAACCACTTCAAATGAAGGAGATGAAGGTCCTTCTTAAGTATCAAATTCTGGCAAGTAGCATAGCCTGCATAGACACTTATCTTGTATTGGACACCATCAAATGGGCCACCATCACAAAAATCATTCTTGACCTCAAAATCAAAGTTAATGTCAACATCATTCAAAGGAAACAAAGAAAGCAATACTTGTGGAAACCTGTAACAATCACTCAAATAACCCTCATCTAAAGTATAGGACTTGACCTTGACAATGTCAGGTGGAAAATTTTCAACCAAATCTACCTTCTCACTATCAAGTCCATGGCCCTTACAAGACACATAATTAAGCATATGATGATCATTTTGAAGCACAACAACTAACTCCTTAGCTGTATCGAAAGTTAGCACATCACATCCATAACAAAGAAGATAAGAAAGAGAAACTCATTAACGAGTAAGGAATCCTTGAATTCCCAAGATCAAAAATAATAAGGAAAATAATCACACCAAGGGATGCTTCTTTTCTATTCAATCTCAATTAGTTGATAAGGTTGTGAAGTTTATATCAAGCTAGGATACTAATGATAGTTTAATTACTTTTCATCAAATTCCTCTTCTAAAGGCCCTTAGCCACCAATGAAGAATTCTAAAGGAAAGACTCAACTCACCACTCTTAATTGAAGAGATACATATGTAGAGATTTTAGTGAAAGGAAATGATCATTTGCCGTTCCATTCATAAATCAATTCAGGTTGAGTTTACATGGCGGTAATGGCGCCTATAAATATTCAAAATGGAGGGGATTAGCTGTTTTGTTAGTGGAACAAATGTACTAATGGGGGGATTACAAATTATCTTAGGAAAACAAATCAAATTACTAAGATAATTACAACTCAGTGAGTTGTATTTTTTAAGATTCATCCTTCATCTTTTAAGGAGATTTTGGAAGGCTTTACCCCACCAATGGAGGCCCCGCCACTTCATAAATCTTCTTTGGTATGTGTAGAATCACCCCATACTAATTAATCACAAAGATAATAGCTGTACTTAATTAAGGCCAAATTTCAAGTTGCTTTAAAATTAGAATTTTGTGCACACTCCATGTATTTGGCCCATTTCTCCCAGTATTTGAATATGCCCAATTTCTACTCATGGGGCTAAACTAGACATCTTAGTGAATCAGAAAAACTTAGGCTCACTTCATTTGGCTTCCGCTGGGTAGGATTTAACTTAACCCAAATTCAGCAAATTTTCTGACAAAAACCTGCACTATATGAGTTGGGCTTTTATCACTTAAGGGAATCAAAATGCATCCTAACTTAGAATTTTATTGAATCATCCTAAAGTAGACTTTCTAAGCTTCCCAATGAAGCATAGATTGCCCTAACTGGACTTCATTTGGATGGTGAGAAACCTAGCCGAAATCGATTGAAATGTTGGAGCAGTGACCATCTTGACCAAGGAAAGTTAAAAATAAATACCCCTAAAGGTAGGAACACTAGATCCCAATTTAATGGTCAGATTGTTCTCATTCACATAGTAGGATTATTAACATCCATAATCACAATTAATTAAATCAAATTCAATTTTTACTGAATAATTATTCCTTTCATTAACTTTATACTCTAAGTTCTTCCCCTTTATTTTTTAAAATAAAACTAGTTTGTGCCTATGCAATTGCATGGAATCTTTAATTGTGAAAAATATTAATAACCTATCAGTTTATCCTATTAAATACGTATATAATTTTCTAGGTGACATGAAAATATTCAACGATCAATGAAACAATTCAATGGCATGTTAACTTTCCCTGTGGTCAAGAAATTTTCTCCAACTCCTAGTATAATAATCAAGGTCATCATCCTAGCATAATCAATGTCAAACTTGCACCAGTGACTAGAAGTCATACATTCAAGTGGAGAGATAAATTGTGTTCATACTATAAAAGTTGTTGCAAACTTTGGACTTTGTTGATAATTAAATAGCAAATACTTAAAAGACAACTCATAATTCAACTAAAAATTTTTTTGCTATCAACTTTTCAAATATAAAATAGGATATCATGAATTGAACTTTCATCTGACCCTTAAGAGATAAAAATGGAGGCGGATAGAGATTAACCTTGGTCTGTCTCAAAGATCTAACATGGCAAATGCAAATGATAGTGCATTTGACAGCAAAGGAGAGCCTTGTTCTTCATCATACACAAAATTCAAAAATTCAAATCAAATTAATCACATAGTCAAAATCGGTAAAGAGGCAGTGATAGGGAAGGGGGAATTTTGTTTCTAGGACAGCTGATATCAGGAAGGGGTTGTTCCTCTAGTTTCTTCCTCTGTGTATGTCCATTTTCATTCCAACCACTATTCTTTTGACACTGTATAACTTCAAAGGTTTCCACCAATGATGATGAAAAAAGTAAAAATATATATAGTGATCAGTTGTGAGAGAACAAATGAATTATTACCAATCCTAAAATAACAATAGATGTGGGTCAGTTGCCTTATGACTAATCAACCCTAAACAACATATTTCCAGGTTAGACATACCAACCACAACCCCTATCGTTCTCTCCTTAGTTTATACCCATTCCAAGCTCTAAAATCAGATATCACACCCCGCTCCTTCCACCCAATGTGATGTGTCCTTGATTCCAACTATGACAATGATGACTAGAAAGTGCTACAATAGCTGAAGACTTTGAGTCACCTAGTTGCTTTGCCAACTACTTTGTGTTGAAGTCTGCTAGCTACTCTTAGTTTGGGGGTTACCATTTTCATGTTAGTTTTTAATTCAATAGTTAACTGACGAGGTTTTTTTTACAGGGGAGGGGGAGGGTTTTGAAGATGATGAAATGTAATTGAGGGAAGTTATAAGGAGCTGAGAATATCATGGGTTTGGATAAAGGCATATGACTAGAATAGTTGGGTAGTTAACTAGTTATTATCCTTGTCTTTATATTATAAGTGTAAAAATATATGAGGGGTTGAGAGGTCACCAAATGTGTGAGGGGATCATTATCTTTATCTTGATCCTCATCTTTACAAGTTTGTGCCCATGAAATTATATGGGATCTTTAGATTATGAAAAATGTTGTTGAGGGAAAAGATAACTTCTAATATTATTTTAGTAAGTACTATATTTTATAGGTGATACAAAAACATTTAAACATCAAGGAAATAATTCAATGGGGAGTTAACATTTTCTAGGGTGAAGATTTTCTCCAGCTCACAACACGACCAAAGGCATCTTCCTAGTTATGTACGATCCATGGCTATTGTGTGTGCAGATCCCTGTAGAAATTTTCTCTATTGTGCACATATACTTTCCCTATCCACGCCCAAGGGCGCGAATTTAATTTCAAAAGTCAAAACTAATAAATATAACATGATGATCCCATATGATGGCTTACCACAAAGTCCTAAAAGGTTACACTATCCTAATAATTTGCAACATCAATAAGATGGATTCAACATTCTCTTAAATGTTAATGCTATCACTTTGAGCATAATACAATCAGCGTCAATTCTCTCCCATTCCCCCAAAAAAAGCTAATAAAATTTTTGGATGTTATGTCACCAATACAGTCAATTTGTTCATACCCAAGAATATATTACAATGGAAGGCCTGGGGGCTTTAGTTAAATCCCCTTACGTCGACCACAAAGTGCAAGTGAGATATAACAATTGTATAGATAACATAACTTTGCTATGCAAAGATAAACCAAGACAAAACCTAATGTCATCTTCCCTTTCAATTTAAAGAAATACTACATCAAGTTCTCAAACTCTAATCTCCTAAGCATGACCTGATAACTATGCCACTAAAATGCTAGCTTGAGGGATGTGGCTCACTCCTAAGCAGCTACTGTCTTGTAAGTAGCCACATATCTCTTTCATTTGCTGCAATGAATTAAATCTGCATGAAATCAAATGCTTTTACATAGTGACATATGCTATTAGTTAATAGAACTATGATACTTTAGTGAAACATAAATTCATGAACATGTTAATCAAACATAACCAAAATAACTTGAATAGTGTTCCTCATCAAACCAAAAAGTTACAATAATAATAAAAGAAATCTAAGTAACCTAGAGCAACAGTAAGGTTACATCTACATGTTCTCACTTTTCAACAAGAAGCATGGATAAAAAATTGAACATATAGGACACTTCTATACAAGATACATGACATATCATTAGTACTCCCGTCATATCCCAAAAAATTGACGACATGTGAAAATGAGAAAGGGGTTGAGCCATTGAAGAGCAAAAAGCCGATAGAACTCATGCAAACCAATTGGAAGCATAATTAAAAAAAGATAGTAAAAAAAGAAATTGTAGATTAATATGTTTTAGAAAATTGTACAAATCTATAATATCTTAAATATCTTAAATAGGTCATGGAGACGTAGCATTTGAATGCCCCGTACCAACATTTTCTATGTTAGCAGATCATATAAACATGTAATATCTAAAAAAAAGCTATATCAAAGTGAAAAAAGTTTAATTCAAGATGTATATAGGAATTGGGACAAAATAAAAAGGAATGACAATAAAAGAATTACCTTGAATAGGTTGTGGAGGCTAATTAGTATTTGAATGTCCTCCATTAATATTTTTATATAAAAAAGTGTAGAAATTATACTTTGAGAAGGTGAGAAAAATGCTCATATCGTTGGATTTCTTCCCTTACATTTCCAAAGTAGTGAAAACATATTAAAATCCATTAAATCAAAATGCAAGGTAAAAGAGGGGGGGGAGGAATCCATGACAGAACATAATTTGGCTTTTTTTGGGGGGCGGGGGCTGCTACAAAATCAAAACAAAGGAAGGGAAAGTAGAATTTGTTGCTCAGCATTCTGATTAATTTGAAGGTTTTGGATAAGGGATATGGGTATATGGAGGCATATTATTAACGATTTACTCATTACTATTTTCAGTCTTAATCCACAATATTAATTTGTGGTAATGTATCTATTGTAAAATCCAAAAAAAAAAAAAATGTTGGTGAGGAGCAATACAAAAATACATAAATATGTTGAGAAAGTTGTAAGAACTGAAGAAAAACAACGCTTACTGACAATTACATGAATTGAAGAAGGAACATTAAAAGGAAAGGAAGGTGAGACGTTAATTTTTATAGGGTAGTGGGGGAGTAAATGAATTGATAAAGAAAAGGGAGTAACTAATAAACAGAAATTTTTTGGTAGGAGAATATTAATTGATAAGCTATCAAATTTAAAATTTTCTTTAATTGATATATAGATTAAGATTGAGATAAATGCCTAAGAAAAGGAGATTAATAGATAAATTGTGAAGTTAAAATTTTGACTGATATAACAATAAAGATAGAGATAAAGATAAATGTAAGTGCTAGTATATCTATTAAGTGAATTTTTAAAAATTAAAGTCAATTTGAAATTGTATCTGCTTAGAGTATTTTGACGGGATTAAATGAGAAGTTTGGATTCAAGGAGGGAAGAATTTTCAATGCGCTTTCATTTTTGCGCTTATAATATAAAGAAATTATCCTTATTTTAAATTTTAAATTTGAAAAAGGTCACAAAAAGCGGCAATGAATCACAATACACGGATGGCTATTTGTAGCTTCTCAACTCCTCATACATTTTTACACTTATAATATATAGATTTGCTATAAAATAAAAATTCAAAAGCATGATTTCACACGAGAGTCCTAAAAATAAACTACCCATGAACTTTTAGTAAAAAGTAGAGAATGCCCTTGAACTTTAAAACTAAAGAAAATGCCCTTTGACTCATTAAATACTTTTGGTTTTTTACATTATGTATTAGTTGATAATTGTTGACATAATGTAAAATATGATATGGCTTACTTGAAGCTAACTATACGAATGTGTAGACTAATTATCTATTATGTATTTTCTGAAATTTTCCATTCTAAAATAGTTGAATATCCAAATTTATTTCTAAATCACAACAAAGGACTATTATTAAGCAAATCCAATGCATGAACATATTTTGCATTTATCTTATCATACTTTCTCTTTTTTAATTACATTTGCGATCAGAATATCATATGTGTATTTAAAAATGCTAGCAAGGTATTGATGTCGATATAGTTTTTTAATTAAAAGAAAATGTACAATTTTTTTTGTTCGTATTTTTGCAATAAAAAAATAAAATACACTAATTGTGCTTATTAACATATTGGGCTTCTATTATCCTAGATAAAAAGCTTGAATAAAAATAAATTAAATAAAAATTATAATAAAAAATTAACTACAAATTATAATAAATCATAAACTTTTATGAATTTTTATAAATTGATCCTTTTTTAATTAATAAAATCTATTAAAATAGAAATTACAAAGTTAGATTTCTCTCTATAGTAGTCCAACGTAGATTGGGGTAGGCTATACTTCCAAGCACTAACTATTTGTATTGTACTAGCATATCTAAAATTTTCAACGAGAATAAAATGCACAAATTATCCGTACTAATATGCTAGACTTTTATTGCTGTAAATGAAAAATTTACGAAAAGAACAAATCAAAAGTATTAAAAAATTTAATGATAAGCCATAATAACTTTAAATTTTTATGAAATTTTTTGTTAACCAATCTCCTTCAATTAATCAAATTAGTTAATTAATCAATCTCATTGCCTTGTCAAGGTAGTGAAGTATCAAATTAAGTCATGTCACTATTTTTCCACCCATGTCATCAACTAATATAAAAAATCAAAAAGTATATTTCATAAACAAGGGTATTTAGTATTTACTTTACTTTTAGAGTTCAACAGTCTTTTCTGCGCTTGATCAAAAGTTAATGGGGCAATTTATTCAAGCAAAACTCGTGGTATTTTGCTATTGACTCTAAACATATGGTACAAAATTCTATGATGCAAAATAAAACCAAAAAACCTGAAGATAAACAGGGGAGCGGGAGACGGGAAAACGAGAGGAGGAGACCTGACATTGAGATTTGAGAGCTTGGCGCGGCGAGAAGCAACAGTCCATACCCTCCCAGTGTCCCTGAAGCTGTGCCGCCGCCACCTGAAAGTTGACGAATTTGGCGGAGGACATAAGAGAGAATTTAATGATCATAATTGATGTGAGTGATCTTCCCTCTATTTCTTACCCTAAAATCTCATGAGGATTAGTTACTGAAATCAGTAGTTTAAGCTGGATTATTTTGGGCAACTGAGCTGTAGAACAAACCATCGACATTACTAATCCGAAACCCATTTCATTAGCATCTTGTCTGACTTGCACATCATTATCTGTTTGATTCAATCAATTGATTGTGCTTATCTTAGCGCATGGTGTAGATAATGAAGTGATTTTGTCCGTTGATTTGTGGAAATTTGTGATGGAACCTATGGCTTGTTCCTCACCGCGCTTGCTCTTCTGTTGTTATCGTCATCCTTTGCCGAATGAAAAACTCCCAAAATCAAGCCGATTTTGTGGAAAACCCACGAACATTTGGGCGTTTAAGACTCAATTCGAGGTGAATACAGCAACTTCCAATGTAGACGAAAAAGAGCGACCCAAGTTTAGGTGGACAGAGGTGAACCCAAATAGCCTTACGGAAGAGCAGAAACTGATGATTTCACAACTGCCGCGAAAAATGGAGAAAAGGTGTAAGGCCTTGATGAGGCAGATTATTTGCTTCTCTTCTGAAAAGGGCAATTTGTGTGAATTGTTGGGTGCTTGGGCCAGGCTTATGAGGCCCAGAAGGGCAGACTGGCTTGCCATGCTCAAGGAATTGAGGAATATGAATCATCCCTTGTTTCTTGAGGTGATTAACTCTTCTATGCCACCCTCCCCCCTGCTGTTGTGCCAACCTCTTGATGGAATGAAAAAGAAAAGAATGTAGTTGAATTTGGTTATGAGCTTCTACCATGGAATTCAGGAAATAGACTTTAGTCAATTGCTGTAAGGGAATTATGGTGGGTGTCACCAAAGTTGACACTCACCTTCCCCCCCCCCTTCAAAAAAAACAAAGACGATTACAATGCATAATTTCTCTTCCCCTTCCCCCTTGATATTGGCATATTGCACAAGACTGCAATGGATAGTTGGGTGAAATAGCTCAAATGGCTCTAGGTCTGTTCATTTGGAATAGTTTTAAGAAGTTAGGAAGAGAGATTAGGAGCATACCTTGAGTATTAAATTCGAGTTGGTTTCAATGTTTTGTCCTAGATATCTGAACTTGCACTTTTGGAAGAATCATTGGAAGCCAATGTTCGAGATTATACCAAAATGATTCATCTCTATGCTAACCTTGGCCGACTTCAAGATGCTGAAAATATACTCGCAGCCATGGGTAGAAGAGGCTTGATCTGTGACCAGGTTACATTGACTACAATGATTCACATGTATAGCAAAGCTGGCAACTTTAAGCTGGTGGAGGAAACATTCAAGGAGATGAAGCTTCTCGGTGAGTCGTTAGATAAAAGGTCATATGGTGCTATGATTATGGGTTACATTAGGGCTGGCATGCCTAATAAAGGTGAGGATTTAATCAAGGAAATGGAACAGCAACAAATCTATGCAGGCAGAGAAGTTTACAAGGCATTACTGAGAACGTACTCCATGAAGGGTGATGCTGAAGGAGCTCAGAGGATTTTTGATGAAATCCAAGTCGCAGGCATTTGTCCTGACATTAAGCTGTGTGGGCTCCTCATAAATGCCTTTGTGGTGGCTAGTCAAAGTCAGAAAGCTCGGGTTGCATTTGAAAATATGAGGGAGGCAGGTATAGAACCTAGTGACAAATGTGTGGCACTTGTGTTGGCTGCATATGAGAAGGAGAATAAGGTGAACACTGCGATGGACTTCTTGGTGAATCTAGAAAGAGAAGGTTTCATGATTGGTAGAGAAGCTTCTGATGTATTAGTCAGGTGGTTTCGAAGGTTAGGAGTGGTGGAAGAGGTGGCCAGCGTCCTGAAAGAATATGCTGCTAATGAGGTTTCAGTATGAACACCCAGCTGTTCATAATTGCCTTCATATGTAGATCGTGGCTCCACTGCAAGGGGTTTGGTGCCTGAAATGACAGCCCACACCTTTTCATAAGCCCTATCTGTTCCTTGTAAGAAAGGTGGCAACTATGTACCAACCTAGATAGGAGAACATGGGAAGTTACTGGCAAATCCTATATTAGCACTTTCATCCATGCTTTTATTTCGTTAAATTGTATTTGCTTGCCTCCTGAGCTTCTCTAATTTCCTATGCAGTTGCTTTATTTGGTGACATTGCTAGCTGAGCGGTGAGAGGGAAGACCGTGCATCCCACACCAAGGCAATCTCAATGGTTTGATTTATCCCTTTTTGATACACATGTATAACTTCAGCTCTGAATTGATGACATGCTGCTTTTCAATTATAGTTTTACATAAGAAGAAATGTCAGATGCTTCTGTCAAAAAAATGAACAAAGAAAATAAGGCATTGTGGGAAGGAGAATCTGTAGGTCCCCATGTTTGTCTCGTTAATATGCCACTGAATGTCCAAACCATGTCCAGCATTCTCCAAATTCACCTTAAATGACTGGAAAGGCTGGTTCCCAGTCTACGACAGTTCTTGATGTCTTTGGTTTTGTGTCTTTTGAGGAACCAGAGTATAGTTGATGATTGCAATGTTCGTCTAATCTCTGGTGGCTAGTTACTGAGAATTTTGGAACATTTGGGATGTATTTAGCTTGGAAGATAATAGGCTTTTAGGAAGCTAATTTGCTTTTTAGCTGTTATACCACATGCCGTAATGTATAATATTCTTGTACACATCTGCCACGCAGCCAGAAATATCATGCCAGGTGAAATTTTCCTTTTTTTTTTTTTTTTTTTGCTTAAAAGAAACAATCAGGCAATTCAAAAAAATACAAAAGTGATTTCAATTCTCGCGCAATCGTTCCCTTCGTATCGCGCTCTCTTGCATTCTCCGCAACAATTTCTCTTTCTATGAAACTAAAGCATCTTTAGCATTCCCTTGTCTCGAAAAGCATATCATTGATATCTTAGTGGGAATTCAGCGTCTACAACACATTTCCATCAGATCTTCTAAGCTTAATTTGCAAAAATCTGAACTTCAAGTTAGTGAAACGCTTTACAATCTCAAATTTTCATAGCGTTAACAAAATTGTGTCTTCCAATTTTAGATTTTGTGTGCAGTATGTAACAAATTA
>NCQS01128217.1:344-10426 GCA_002740445.1 Pachycereus pringlei | reverse complement strand
TTAAAAATAAATAAAAAAACTAACAAATACCTTATAACTGAATAAAATTTCTAAGATAACTAAAATTAGAATTTCCCACCAACCCCTATGACTCATGATAGCCTCTCATTAAAGTATATAAAAATTAAAATTTTTCATGAGGAAGTTAGGGTATTTTAAGAGAGGAGGACAAGGTTGGCGGGGGCTCCCTTATTTAACTAGATGTAGCTTTGAATGGGTATGCTTACAACTCAAAATTTCAATCAAATGAGAGAATCTCATAGAAGATTTCTTGTTCGTCACCTTGCTACTATTAGTTCGCACATGGCGCATGGTGATTTACTTTAGATCTAGCCTAGCTACCTTTGACCACATTATGTCAGTAAAATATATAAAATAATTTATAATTGCATTAAGCTCATGTAAAAAACATTTTCATAAAATTAACTTATTGACAATTCTAAAAATTTTTATTAAAGCAAAATAATAAAGAAAACAAGTACAAGAGTGCCATTTCAAAAATTGCATGTAGTCAATGGTTGTTGATGTAAATCCAATGAGATTTTAGCCTAAAATTTATATTAAGCCTGTTCTTTTCTGTGATAGGGGTCAATAAGCGTACAACTTATAACTCCTTATAACTTCTTACATTCATGATTGCTATAACAAATTCTTACAACTTTTTATATCTTCTTACATCTTGTTGCTTTTATTATATCTTCCTACGTCTTCGTACATATCCTTTATTACAATTATTGCCTATTGTATTGCTTGTGCTTGTTCATGACATATTTAATTTATGACAAATTATTAATAACATTCTTGCCATTTTTTCCCTCATATTTGTTCAATATATATACTATTCGTATAAACCTAATATGTTTTATATACTATCCACATAACAAATGTGTATATATTTTCATGAACATAATATTTGTGCATATTAGTTTGAAATAATTATAATAAATATAATATTTCTTCAATAGATATAGCATAATAAACCTAAATGGAGAATCAAATTATGTTTTTGAGCAAGTATAGAGAAAATAAGTAAAGTTGCATTCAAAATTGTGACTATCTTTGTTGTCAAAGTTTCCATATTTCATTAATGCTAGCTTAATGTCAAAAAAAAAATAATTCTTGACTGCTGATTTTCACCCGAAAAAACAAAAAAAAAAGGTTTAAAATACATAGCTTAAATCAAAGTATTGTTAGTACAGAATTTATATCATATTTTTAGGAATACGTGACTATGAAATAATTTAACTGAATTTTTAGGAGTACCCAACAGAACATTTTTTAAAAATTTTAAAAGTTTATAATTTGTTTCAGAAATTTCATTTAAGTACTCTCTAGGCTTTAGTCTAAGTGAAAGAAAAATCTTTATTTCTCTGTTATTTCTCCTCTAGTATTTTTCTACTTATTTCCGGCTTTTTATTATATATAGTGATCTAATATGATGCATCTATCATATTTAAAGGAAAAAAACCAATTATAAAATACATAACTTAAATCAAAGTATTGTTAGTACAGAATTTATATCATATTTTTAGGAGTACATGCATGACTATGAAATAATTTAATTGAATTTTTAGATAATTAGGTGTGAGCTCTCAAAAAAAAAAAAAAAGAGAAAACAAAAAGGGAATAAGAAATTGCTAGAGTTTTGAATGTCGTGCGGATATAACCTATCAAGCTTTTGGTTAAAGGTAATTTTGGTAACAATGATATTAATTCTTCTATCTTGTAATGAACTAATAATCGTTCTCTTTCACTAATTACAAGTATTACAAAGAATTATAAATAAACCCTCCAAAAAAGAAAGAATTATAGACAACTGATGGAGGGGAGAGTGACTGGTGAATTTGTAATTCAATTTATAGAAGGGTAATAGCACTTTTTGCATTGGATTTCCATGTTTGTAACAAAAAAAATTCAAAATATCATTTGATTTGGGGCAACTCAAAAGTGCAAACATTTGAACAAGTACTCTTTAACTGTGTTTTGCATTGATGAAACTAATTGTTCTCAATTGATATGCTGTTAATTGCCAAGCTAACAAATCGAGATAAGATATATTCGATAATTAGTTTTTGTTGGTTAATTTTAAAAATATAACAGTGTCATTTAAACACAATATACTGTCTCTTTTAGCTGTATTTACGACTCTTTTTTGGGATAAAAAAAGGAATAATTTATTAATGTAAGGTCATACAGTAGCTACAATAAATATCTCCTAACAAAAGTAAACCTGAAACATCAAAATAAATCTTTCTCTTGAGAAAGTTATTGGTAGATCGATATACTGTTGACCGACTCTAGACTTGTAGCATTATTCTAGCCGCAAACAACATTCTTCAACGTCAACATGTCTTTTCCGAATGTGAGTGAGCTATAATATAATTTCATGGAGTACACGTCTAAGTTACGAGATAGATTGCATTTGAAAGAAAGATCTTTATAGTATAACGATATGAAATGTTATTGCTAACTCATTCCTTTATCAAAAGGTAGATCTAATATGATAATGGTCAAATCATACTCGATTCGCAAGAAACCACTTTCTAAATTTCTTAATCTATGATAAATCACACAAAGGCGATGACTCAAACTCATACTGTAAATTAAATAATAATAACTTAGCTCACACTAATGGTGAGAAAAATAACAACTTAACTCTTACAAAGCATAGAGAACATTATTGAAAATAAACAAAAATACTAACAAGTACCTTATAACTGAATAAAATTTTTAAAAGAATGAAAATTCGAATCTATCACCAATGTGTATGACTAATGATAGCCCCTTATTAAAATACATAGAAGTTAAAATTTTTTATGATGAAGTTAGGGTTTTTTAAGAGAGAAAGGACAAGGTTGGCGGGGGCTCCCTTATTCAACTAGCTGTAGCTTTGACTGGGTATTCTTGTAACTCAAAATTTCAATTAAATTAGAGAATCTCATAAAAGATTTCTTGTTGGTCACCTTCCCAGTATTAGTTCGCACATGGCCCATGGTGATTTACTTTAGATCTAGCCTTACTACCTTTGACCACATTATGTTAGTAAAATATATAAAATAATTTATAAATGCATTAAGCTCATGTAAAAACATTTTCTTAAAATTAACTTATTGAGAATTCTAAAAATTTTTAGTAAAGCAAAATAATAAACAAAACAAGTACAAGAGTGCTATTTCAAACATTGCAAGTAAATAAGTAATCAATGGTTGTTAATGTAAATCCAATGTGATTTTAGCCTAAAATTTATATTAAGGTCCTATTCTTTTATGTGATAGGGAGAAATAAACTTACAACTTATATTTCCTTGCAACTTCTTAAATCCCTTAAAGCTCTAACAAATTCTTACAACTTTTGATATCTTTTTACATGTTGTTACTTTTATTATATCTCCTTACGTTTTCTTACATTTCTTTTATTACAATTATTGCTGGTTGTGTTGTTTGTGCTTGTTCATGACATATTTAATTTATGACAAATGATTAATAACATTGTAGTTGCCATTTTTTCCCTTTCATATTTGTTTAATATATATGGTATTCGTATAAACCTAACATTCTTTATATATTATCAACATAAAAAAAAATGTGTATATATTTTTATGAACATAACATTTGCATAAGCATATTAGTTTGAAATTATTATGATAAATACAATACTTCTTCACTAAATATAGCATAAAAAATTGAGTTTTTAGTTAAATAGGTTTCTGGACTTTTAGGTTCATAAATTTTAGGTGTCTGAACTTTTTCTACGGTTAATTTAAGTATTTGAACTTTTTCAACAATAAATATAGGTGTTTCACTTTTCTAAAAAAAAATTTTAAAATCAAAGATATTACTAATATTATTTTATGTTTTTAAATCAAAAGATATTATTAGCATTATTGACCTAGCTAATTTTTGTCTACAAAAAAAACTTGGCCATTTTTTATTAAAAAAAAGGACTTATGAATTTGAAAAACTGAATTTGTACTTTAGTTTCCACTATATTATGATTTTTAATAACGAACCGCTTCATAGAATCTCTTTGTATCTGTCCATGATGAGATGTGAGGGTAGAGAGAAAGTGATGCATAGCTGCACTACTGTTGTATGTTTCCCTGAAGTAAGAGATTATTTTTCTTATTAAATTGTTTCAAAATTATTTTTATAATTTTTAAAATCTTTTTTCTTTTTTTTAAGATTATCATATATTTTTAGGATTTTTTGATATTAAAAAATATTAATAGTATTTTTGATTTAAAAGTACTTTTTTTTATAAATTGAGGCTCCTTTATTAAGTGCTGAGAAAGTTCAGAAACTTAAATTAATTGTAGAAAAAGTTCAGGCACTTAAAGTTTGTAAATCTAAAAGCTTAGTCACTTATTTGACTGAAAACTCATAAAAAACCTATATGGTGAATCAAATTATGTTTTTGAGCAAGCACAGAGAAAATGAGCAAAGATGCATTCAAAATTATAACCATCTTTGTTTTCAAAATCTTCATACTTCATTCATGCTAGCTTAATATTTTGAATATTTTCATAATTTTTTTTTGGGTAATGTTATCTTAAAAATATTAATTTTAATTTGTTAAATTTATTGAAAGGTTACGTTCTATTCAATTTTGTTGAAAAACTTGTTATTTCATCTTCAAGGGGTTATTTCAATGAAAGAGATTTTTTTATTTGCTTATATAAAGGTGAAATTAAAGTAAAAGAAAAAAGCTTAAGCTTAAAACATATTTGGTTCTATAAATTCATGGTCAAATATTTATTGTATTGCTATTTAATTAGGATGTTTAAAGGTTGTTCTCATTAATTATATAGCTTCACTATTATTTTTGTTGATTAAGATAACAATTGTAGATAATCAAAATTTATATGTATCAATTGAAAAAAAAATAGTTTGTTTAGCAAAGGTATAAAATTAATTTCATAAATATCATAAACCCATTACATCTAATTTATTTTCATAAAATAATTTATTTCACAATCATATAATGTTAAAGACCAACACTTACCCATGCATATCTAAATGAGCAAATATCCGCACAAACAACCAAACATTATGGAAATCCTTGGGCGAATGATGCAAAATTCTCCTTTCCACGCAGCACCGCCGAAGACAAGTTGGTCTATGCTTTGGTTGGATCCAACCCAAAAATTCCAGTTCACATTGAAATTAACCAAAAACAATGACTTTTATTTTGTTTCAACCACAATCTAAATAATCTCGATTAAATATCTGCATATGTATGCCATGAAAGAAGGAAAAGTTCCACAGATCTTGGTGCCTGACCATGACAAATAATTCCACGAAATTAAACAACCACACGTTTAAAATACGCCCTGCCCCACTGTAAGGGAAACAACATCATAGCCGAAACCGTAGGGGAGGAGAAGGGGTTTATTGGATGAGTAATTTCACCCGTTAGATATGGTAGATCATTTTTTATTCTTAAATTTAACACATAGGTCGTGCTTGGCAACACCGTTTTGAGTAACGTTTAGTATTTTGATCAAATCAATATATTAATTAGTTAATTTTTAGTGTTTAGTAAACTAGTATTTTGACTAGCATTTCAATTAACATTTAGCGTTTTAAGTAGCGTTTTTAAAAAACTAATAGTATTAACGTTTGACATTTAAAAGTAGCGTTTCATATTTTTTAGATAAAAATATCCTTTAAAAATTTTATCTTTAAAAATTATCTATATCCTTTTATGTCAATTTACATTAATTAGCTAGTCTAACAACTAAATTTATCGAACATATTAGTTTAAACTGCTCATCTAAACAGCTATCTGCTCACAGCTAAATTAGAAACGCTATCCACTATCTGAACCAAGTTCCGCTATCTGAACCGCTATCCATTATCTAAATAGCTAATTTTGCCGAACAGGACCTAAATATATGACTAGGAGGATATTAAATGAATTGGAGAAGCCCCATATCGGAAGTTTGATGAGAAAAATCATAATTCCTATGTTATATAATAAGTCAATGCCTTTATTAATGTATAATTTTTACTTTGCCTATTTTACCCTTTTTCATATAGATTATTTATTAATTAATAGGAGTAATTTTGTCATTAAAGTAAACAATTTTTTTTTTACTTCTTTGCAAAAGGTATTTATGTCATACACTTAGGAGTGTGTACTCTTACTTGCTACGTATATATATTTTTCTATCGTATATTTATCATGTAGATAATTTTTAATATGTGTCACTAACTTGACTTGTGAAAGTATATACTCTTTTTTTTTTTATTATTTACATGAGCATGACCCTTACAAATAAGAAAACATACAATCACTGCACAACTTAAGAAGACAGCTAATACATTCTAGGCTATGAATCAGAAACCAACAGATACATGTAGCTCGTTAGTCTAATCCAAATATCAACTACAACGTCCCCTTACTGAACTCTAGAAAACATGCACTCTTTTTTTGTGATACTCTTAGAAGTATAATATAGACTTTGCAAAAAAGAAGCAGTTTCTCCCATTGCAATTCGTACGTCCCATTGACATTCAATAGTGGTCAAGTTCTCACCTCCTCCTCGTTGCAGTTTTGTTTCTGTGTTGTGTAATTCATCGTTCAAAGATGCAGACTTCTGTGCCCCCAACTCAAGATGTTCTTTCATCTCTCCGCCTTCTCTTCTTCATGCACTTGAACTTAAGCTGCATTTGGATTTCGTTTTAGGACAATATTTATTTGATTGCATGGTAAACTTATAATTTTAACTGGATCATGCTCATATCTTACTGTACAGTATCATTTTTTAATCGAAGTATGTTGTTATTTTTTGGTTAGAAACAGCATGGATATGTATAATGTCCAAGACATTTTAGACACATATGTACTACGGTTAGGAGGCATATTTTGCGAGTATATTTTACTCATGTTCTATTTGCTTTCCACTTCTGAAACTCTCAAGTTTTTACTCTTTGTCAGTTTTTTATGTCTTCATTCATCCCCTTTGTGAAATTCAAGCAGTTCTCCATTATATGTTTTCTTAATCCAATGCATATTTATTCTCAATTCTATCAAAGTTAACCAACATATTTCTTTATTTACAATAAAGTTGGATTAATCAATATGTAACTTTTAGTTCTCTCCAACTTTAGGCTCCGTTTGTACTTTGAAAAATGTGATGGAAAGAAAATAATTTGGAAAAGTTGCTTTTTTTCCCCCTTATGTTTGGTTTAGAGAAAATCACAAAGAAAAAAAATATTGAGGAAAGTTAGGTCGAAAAATTGTTAGAAACAAGTGATAAAATTTTCCTCATAAAATTGTAAGCAAAGTTTGAGGAAAGTTCTCAACCTCCTCCAACCGTGCACTGCTTAGATGACATTAACATAATTTAAGTAGTTCATCAATATTCAAATTTCTCAACCAAATTCTTGTATTTTTTCCTCAATCCAAACAAGAGAAAAAAACCTATTCTCTTCATACTTTTTTTTCCTTCAATTTTTTTTCCTTCAACTTTTCTTTTCATCAAATTTTCTAAGGACTAAATAGAGTTTTAATGAAATAGACCATTATAACTTTACATTTTCTATATGACAATATCGTACAAGAGTCATCTCACCAAAGGTTTAAAAAGGTTCATCAATGATTCTATGCTCTATAACACATGCTTCCATGTAAATGTCCTTTTTACTTGATCTTATATTTGATGTGGGAAATGATGAAATTCAAGCATGAGACCTCCTACTCAAGAATGCTCCGAAACTATATATGAGCTTCAAGTTAAAAATTCTTATATCTACTATGCAAAAATATATACATATATATGACCCCATTACTTAAGACTAATATAAGTTCTGCCCTTTCGTATTCTGTCAATGCTATTATTTCTATTAGTTTGACAACGTCTTTTAGGGTTTTTCACATTCTTTTATTATTCAATAATTTATCGTAGTGGGGTTTTTTTTTTTTTTTTTTTTAAGTCTGCACTCTGTACGCATCTCATGTAAATCAAAACTAGCCAGTGCAAGTAGATGTAACATCCCCACACTTCAAAAGATTAGGGGAGCACAGTATGGTTTATATAAAGTGATATGGTAGGCCTACCACAACAACAAATGTTTTTTTGTTCTTTTAAATTCAAGTGAGGACAATCGGTTGCTGAGGGGCTAGTCTTTTGGGTCTTTGGCCTACAGGCTAGGTTGTTGGCTAGTAGGCATATCTAGTGAATTAACCAGTTAGGTTGGGGCATTATAGTAAGCCTATCACATTGGACGCGTAGGTTAGATACAGGTCCTTGTATTTTGGATCTCACTTTGAAAGTGTTAAACGCTAATCCTAAAGTTTTGTGCTCGGGTCAAAACCAACATGGTGAAATCGTTTGGCTATGTTTTTTTGTTCCAATGCAATTGTAAACATTAGTTTAATTTTTTAAAAAAGAAAACAGGATATAATTACAAAATTTCAACTTTACTGTACAGACTCTTTTTCAGGTACTTGTCTATTTAACCCAGGGCTTATTGGATTTTTAAATTATATTTTCTCTTGCACACACATATAACCAGATTTTAAATACAATACAATTGATGATGTGGGTAGGGTTGAGCAGGACCAAGCACCTGATCCATTTTTATGGAACCGGTTCCGGTCGAAACCGAGTCCAAAAATTTAGACCCATTGGAACCGGGTCTAGGATTTTGGAACCGGTCCCGGAACCGGTTAGAACTAGGTCCAAAACTGGGTACCTTGTTACTATTTTTTTCCTATTTTATTTTATTTCATTTCATTTAAATTTTGGACTTGTAGATGTGACTTTGTAAGAGAACTAATACACCTAACAAGCTAGCTAATCAATCGTTCAAAATCAAATTTAATAGAGTGGCAGCTAGACATTTACCATGCACAAAGTTCAATAGGTTAGCTAATAAATAGCATTTCATTTCATCCAAGCATAAAAAATACCATCTTCTCATAGTATTATACATTAACAAAAAGATTTAGTAATATCAGTTATAGAAATTATGGCGACATTAGAAGAACAACATCTGATGTCAATGGGTAATTGGATAACTTAGACATTTTAAAAGAAAAGAATTGATTGGATCGGGTAACTGGGTAACGGGTTCAGTTCTAGTTCCAAGTTTTCAGGACCAGGCTTTGGACCCGATTGCAACCAGTTCCAAGATTTCAAAACAAGTCCTGAACCCAGTTCAACCGGGTTCGTGTATGGATCCGGCAGATCTAGGTCTGGAACCAGGTACCTGATTTTTTTGCTCAACCCTACATGTGGGTATAGATCGTCCTAAAGGATATGCTCAACCAAGTACAACTCATTTTATGTCCAACAAATATATTATTTTATACTAGGAATGACAATTACGTCCGAGTTTGAGGCACATTCGATCCGATCCGAGGTAAAATAATCTGATTCAAAATATTTGAGCCTGAGTTCAGTAAAAATAATCTGAACCTGAGTCGGATTCAGATCGGATTCAAAGCTAAGGTAACATCAGATCCGAATTCCAATCTAATCTAACTATTTTATTAAATAATTAATTCAAATTTAAAATTTTACAAATCCAAAGCCTGTCCTTCAAGTTTAATGTGCAAGCTTAATTCCCAATTTTTGATTTAAAATTTTTCATTTTACAAAACTAAAGTGTACCTTCAAACTCAATTGTAAGTCTTAAGGCTAACTCCCATTAGTCGCTTAGCCTTCCCCCTCCTCTCTCTTGGTCTGACTACATCGTCCGTCAACCTGGGGCTGCCCGATTCCGTATCATTGCACATTGGCGTCATTTGCCTTATTGTCAATCACCCCTAACTTATTATTAAACATCCAAATACTTGGTTGACATGATAGGAATGTACATGTTATGGTATCAATAGGTAGACAAAATAAGTTTGGATGGAAAAACACAACACAAAATTATTATGTGGCAAAGAAAATGATTCGGATCGGTTTAAATCTGACTCCAATCCGACCCGACTCGGGTCGGGTAAGGAAATTCCCTTGGGTCCGTTGGATCATATTCGGTTTAGATTTTTGGATTCGAAACGTAATCGGATTCAGATTCAGATGTTCTAACGTCTGATCCGAATTAGATACATTGTCGTCCCTACTTTAC
>NCQS01128216.1:0-12191 GCA_002740445.1 Pachycereus pringlei | reverse complement strand
AATTGAGAAAAGAGTATAAATCTTTAAATGGGCGAAACCTTGAGCGTACACTACTCGTTTTAAGGGGAAATAATTTAGTTGTGTTCTAAAGGCATCAATGTGGATTTCTTTTCCTTCTTTAACCATTGTTATGTCACTTTGTTTGGCTATAAGCTTGAATGACATTTTTTAGAGGGGTGTAGATGCTAAAGTGTGGTCTTTAGTCTCATGCATTCATTATGTTAGAGGATAAGGTTTTCTTTTGAAGTCATGCTTGCCTAATATGATAATATTAGTATAAATGTGATATACTTGCTACTTATCGGTATTGGTTGCAACTATTTTATTTTTACAAAGCTGAGGGACACTCACTGAGGAGGTGGTAGCGCATCTCCTCCCTATTTTCCCTTTTCTCCAGGTTCTTAAAATGACAGGTAGAAGTTGGTTCACGTCAGCTGAGGTAAAGTCTATCTTATTGCTCTAGAAGGAGAATTATATATTTTTGTACGTGAACTTGTGAGTTTTGCCAACATATTATGATGAAATTTAAGTTCTTGAGTACATGTACGCTAATTACTGAAGTTACATAATACATATTGTCTAGAAGTCGCTGTGTATGATCATGTAAGGCAACTATCTGAATTGTTAATCATCTTTTAGTTGGAGTTATTTATTTGTTTGGGAATGTAAACCCCAGTACTCTAGATGTGTGTTCTGTTGAGTTGTACTTTTCATTTCTTTCGTATTATTGAACTTTATAATTTGGTATACTCCGAGCGTGTGGCCTGTAGACAATATGAAAAGTACAACTCTAAGCGTGTAGCCGTGGTCTCTAACGTGTAGCCGTTGAGCTTGTGTCGGTATTCTTTTATGCTTTCATTCATTGTAGGAACCTAATGTAAGCCTTTAAGCTTGGGATATGATCAATTTTTAGGCGGAACTCTGTCCGTTTCGCCCCAAAATTTAAGAATTCACTAACACGTATAGCCCTAGGGTTAGCGATGTTATAGATTGTATCAAAGTAAGATCCTACGATCATAGGCCGCGACCTGAGTCTCGCATTTCATATAGCTATCTAGGAATGTCTTCGTGATGATGTGGCATATGTAATGTTTTTTTGCGTGAATGTGGTTCTGGTGTGATTGTTGGTGCGTTTGATTAACTAAGTGTGACTTAAGTGAGCTATTTGATTGAGTGAATGAACCATTTGCTAGAGTGTAGGCCAAATGACCTGTATTCACATGAATAAGCTATGTGTTAGCCTAATCAATAATTGTTTCATGTGTGCACCTCGGTGATTTGAATCGAAAGTTTAAAGTACCATGATTTGGACTCAAATGATTGGAAAAGTCCTAACTCTAAGCTCATCCTTTGCTCCGAAGGTACTCAATAGTTGGTAAAGAGAGGGCTAGAAGCAATGAAACTATTTCTCTTTTGAAAACCTAGAGACTTTGAAGATTAAAGTCTTTTCTAATTAGTGAGTTGAGGTTTTTCTTTCGCATTAAAAGTCCTTTCTAATTATCTAGCTAAGCCTTAGTGTTGCATCTAAAGACTTGTATTTGTTTTACAATAATGTTCAAGTCTAGTTATATGATATAAGTTTCTATGTGTCACTAAACGTTTCAAATGCCTACATGCCAAGATGCGTACATTGCTCAATGTGTTGATGACAAGTTGTTAGTAAGTGATTAAGGATTGCTTTTCATAACTAAAAGTTCTTTTAAATGATACCCCTTTTACGTAAGTTCCCAATTGCTAAGGGAATAAAGTGGCATTTTTGCATACATGCATGTCAATATGAGTAGTTATGATGGGATCTTCTTGATTATTGCATAAGTGACTATTTCGAGCCTTCTGTATACTTGCCAGTGATACATATATGTGGTCTTAATAGGGACTTGTTAATTGCAGAGAGAGTCTTCCTACTTCTCAACAAGCAACCACCATTATTCAAGAGTTAGCTAGGCTTTATGCTTATTATGGTATGGAAAGCTATTCTTATTATAGGATTGATTGTGTCCTGGCTACATCAACCCTAACACACCTAAAGCGGAGATAAAAGGAAGAACCTTATAGACTTTGGAATTGTTATACCACATGCATCACCTCGTTACCTCCTGGGATAACGATCCATACATTGACAACATCTTCTTAAGTATTAACACTAACTACAGAAGTCAGAATACCCCACAGTAGAAGGTAGAACCTTCCCTTTCGTACTATAAATTCCTCGAACTTTTACAATTACCTCATGAGAAAAATGTGCCGTAAAGCCTCAATGTATACCCATAAGGCCATTAATACAATTGTTCTTAAACCATGTTAAGATCGATGGCTAACTTCTAATGATTTTGGGCAAGCCTTAAGACATGCCTTTGATCCTAGGTTGCAAATGAGATTTGTAATTATGTATACTCATCTAGATGACCTTCTATAGGGCACTATTGCGAATGTATGCTTTTTAAAGCATGACCATGGCATTATGCACAATGTTAAGACCCTAGAAGCTTATATTATCACTTAGATTCATATGTAGGGTCATTTATATGTTTAATAAGTGAATTTTTAGTACATGCACTTCATAGTGTTTGTTTTACTTAAATTTGGTTAAGCATGTGGCAGAATTAGCCAAATGATTTAACTTATGTAATTCGTTGCATGGAATCATCTTTGAGTCATTATTTGCACTTCATAAATTCTTTAATCTCATACTATAGTTTGAATAACTGTATACGCATGTATTTAATGGATGATATGGTGACCATAGGAGTTGCATTCACATACCCTTACCATTATCTTCTGTGCTTGATCGAATGACATGCTAGTGTACCCATGCTTATTGTTGATTTCTTGACTGAAAGGCTCATGAATAAGTGTGTGTATAATAATTCTTAGTATAATCCAACTAAACGCCTTGGCATGATATAACAAAGTTATCTATTGTATTATGTTTCAAGCTATAAGTGTCATATGGCCCATGGTGGTTTTCCTAGGAAATTCTATAGTGGTGTTAAGCTAAGTCATTATACTTGCTGCCGTTACTATGTTACTACATCATGGTTATTGTACGTGGTCTCACTACAATTCTGGGTACCTTGTGATTGAGACATCATGCTATCATTTTGCATGTTACCATTATTGTTTTTGAACTAAGGATTAACACTTATATATCTGTGTGCTTGCTTACAAGCATTTTAAGTAAAATGTAAAAGCACTAGGTGTACTCATGGTCATAATGATGCTTTATGAACAACTGATGTATGCAACGTGATTGCTGATATGATTAATTGAAGAATATCACATGATGTGACCTATTTATGATGCAG
Organism: Pachycereus pringlei; assembly: GCA_002740445.1. Taxonomy (NCBI): domain Eukaryota; kingdom Viridiplantae; phylum Streptophyta; class Magnoliopsida; order Caryophyllales; family Cactaceae; genus Pachycereus; species Pachycereus pringlei. Next base: position 8,886 of record NCQS01128216.1, on the reverse strand, counting down.
TATCTTCTTTGGATAACCTACATGGGATGAATGAAAGGGACCTAGATTTAGGCCTATGAGCACAGCACTCTATTTGCTTATTTCCATTATTAGGAAATAATCAGTTTTGATCATGTTGCTTATGATTCTTAGGCTTGAGAACATTGAGTTGTTGTTTCACATCAAATTAGTAATGAATCATATGAATGAAGCTTATTAAAACTAGTTGTCCAATTGATTTCAAGGAACTCAAGCAACTTTGAGTTGAGTTTTAAATTAGTAAATAAAGTCCAAATAAAGCATATTAGATGTGCATCGAAAGCACTAGTGGTTTTGTCCTTGTAAAAAGGTTTTAATAACTCCACAGATGGAGAGAGAAATCCAACAATGAAGTAGGCTTATCAGAACTACTGTGATGCTCAACCTTGAAAAGGAGATTTAAAATTAGGTATAGAGACCCTTAACCTATCGATGGAAGAAAGATATGTTCAAATAAGACTGTCCAAGATATTTGTTGGAATATTCCTCAAGGGAAGGGTTTTATGATGCTTTCTTTTCATTGCTAAGGGTAACCTAAATTACAGTACATAGGGATAAGAAAGATCTATGATATTCGCACTATTTTCTATTAGATTTGAGTAAGCTTAGTTGTTGAAGCATTTTCATAGTTTTGTATAAGTACAAAAATATAGTCTTGCTCCTATTAGCCATGTAATTTTTGCTGTTCATTTCCTGTTGAAGTTAGGAGAGCATTTTTTACCTATTTTTGTATTGGCTAGATATGTAATTTTTTTGATCGTTAATTCCTTTCTTCAGAAATAATCTGTATGTCTTTGCACGCCTTTAAATAGGCTCGATTTCTCTTCTAAAAAACTTAAAGACTATAATGAATGAAATCTGATGTAGCTTATTCTTATTTTCTCTCGAAAAAATCTCTTAAAATTTATCCCATTTTGAGTGGTATTTTTAAAGTATAAACTTTATTTGCCATTGATGGTTTAACCCTTACGGTGCTACCTAGTGTTTAGCATTCTAAATGGTGAAAGCAATCCCTTTACTTGTGCCCAATTCTTTATCCTACCATATTTTCAAAGCCTTCATATGCACCCAGTTCTAATCACCCCCCCAAAATAGATTGTGATTTTCAGTCTCAGTCACCTTGACCCCAACCCTAACAATTCAGTGTCCTTTCTATGCATCTCAGAGCACAAAGGTCCTTAAATTGCTAGTAAGGTTCCATTTCATTGTTTGGTTTTTACAATTGTGTCCTTCTTCTACAAATTTTAAAAGTCCACAAGGCCCCCTATTTAGCCCAAACACATTTCTATAACTACAAAAGAACTCGAAAGTTCTATAAAGTTAACCGAAAAATTTCATGGTTTTACCCATGGAGGAAGGAGCCAAATCTAATAAGATTCCAAGAGGTGTTTGCCTTTAACAAACTTGTTCCATCCTGCATCTCCAAGAAGACATGAAGAACTTCACCCAAACAATAGAGGTTTTGATGAGCAAACATGAAACAATTGATAAACACCCTCCAAAATGTAGCCTTTAGGATGAAATTATTGGGAAGTATAGAAGGGGAAGACCTCTAGAGATGATTTTAGAATCCTTAGGATTGAACTACCAATTTTTCATGCAAACCTAAACTCGGATTCATTACTTCAACGAATCAATGAGATTGAGAGAATGTTTGAGATCAAGGGATACAGTGATGAGAAGAGATATAGGATGGTTATTTCAGGACTTGATAACTATGCTTCCTTATGTTAACAAAACATTAGGAGGATAAGAGCCATGGAAGGTAAGCCTAAAATCAAGTCATAGATTAAGTTAAAGAAATATATGAAAAAAATTTTCTTCCTCAATGCTATAGGCACAGCTTGTGAGTCGCTTCCCTTGCTCATGATGATTACTAACTGTGGGGAGTATTCAAAGGCAAAGAGCCTTGTTTGCTAACCTCATGGCCTAACTCCTGTTTAAGGCCCTTGAAAACACCCAAAGCAAGAATGTACAGCACAAGAGTAAGGGTATCCAAAAAAAAAAAATTCCTAAGAAGCTTGATGACATGAAATGCTTTCAATATCATGAGCATACCTAGTGAGGTCCTTCAAAGTCGAGAGAGCTCAAAGTAGGAGTTTGTCAAACACCATTGGGAGGTTATGATAAATCAAGAAAAGGAGATTTTATGCCATGCAAAAAAAAAGAAATTTATGGGATGAAGAAGAGTTCGCTTGGCTTTAAGAAAAAGGTAAAGAAGTTGAAGGCCAAACCCACGTGGGCCTTCACATCAAATTGGTGCTAGGCATGGTGATATATGAAAATTGGTGTTAGAGGCCTTGAAATGCATTAATGGAAAACTTTCCACAATTTATATTCAAAGTGGAGGTTGTGCCAATGTTTCTTAAAGTTAACAAGCTCAAGCTACTCGTAACTCCTCATCCTTAGTCTTATTGTCTTCAATAGCTTTAACAAGGAGATGAGCTAAACATTTTATATCGAGTTGTTGCTACTTTTGTTATAAGTAGATGTCATGATGAGATCTTGTGTGACATATTTTCTATGGTTGGATATCACTTACTGCTCGATAGACCATGGAAACATGATGGGCATGATCTATACGATGGTGTTAATAATACTTGAGATTGAGCATCAAGGGAAAATGTTTGCCTTGAGCCCCGTGTTGGGGTCCCTAACTTCTAAGCATGCAGTCAAGGTGGGAAGTAAAAAAACATTCTTCTTCAGTGAGATAGAGGCAATCCTTTATTTACGTTACTCTTGGTTGAGTAAAATACGGTAGAAGAGGTGAAAACCTCTTATGCTTTAGCTGAAGGTCTTTTATGTGACTTTGGCAATATATCTTATAAAGACTTGCCTTCGAGCTTACCTAGGGTATTGAGCACAAAATTGACTTGCTTCTAGGAGCCTCTTCACGTAATGGGTTTGTATTTCGGTGTAACCTAACCCAAACTAAGGATTTACAAAGGAAAGTCCAAGACTTATTTGATACAGGATACACTAGACCCAGCATAAGTCTATGTTTAGTACCCACTTTGCATAAGACCAAACATGGAATGTACAAATGGCTTGTTATGCCCTTTGGTCTTTCCACATCCCTTGGTATTTTGGTATGGCTCATGAATGAAGTCCTTAGGACATACAATAGATACTTTATTGTGGTGTGTTTTCAAACAAGCCTGATCATGTTGAGCACTTGACATAAATTTTTAAAATAATTAGAGAGTAAAAGTTATGTGCTAAACTTGAGAAGTGTAATCTATTCTCTCCCAAGGTGGTATTTCTTGGTTATGTTATGTCAGGAGATGGGATTCAAGTGGATAAATCAAAAGTGAGTGCTATTATAAACTAGGTTATTCCTACATCCTTTATTAAAGTAAGGAGTTCAACATCACTTTATAGATGATTTATAAGGGACTTTAGCTCCCTCATAGCTCATATGAAAAAATGCCTTAAGGAAGGAACATTTAAATTATCAAAATACACTCAAAAGGCCCTTGACGTGATCAAAGATAAACTATGTTAGTGTCCTTTACTTTATCTAATTTGATGATCTTTTTGAGGCTGAATCGATGCAAGTGAAGTAGGTATTAGTGTTGTCCTTGCTTTGTCCATGTGCCCCACTATATATTTCAGTGACAATCTAAATAAGTCACAATTGAACTATTCTACTTATTACAAGGAGTTTTATGCTATTGCTAAGGCCTTTGAACATTGCAGTCACTACCCCAAGTCAATGCCATTTATCCTACACTCTGATTATAAGGCTTTTGGATTCATCAATGGGAAATACAAGCTCCATAATAGACACGCCAAGTGGGTATAGTTCTTATAATAATTCACTATCTCTTATAAACACAATAGTCGGAACATGAATGCAGTGGTGAAGCTCTTTTATGGAGAAATGGCTTGCTCTTAGTCTTAGAAGCCCAGGTCCTTATACTTTATTCAATTAGGGAGTTTTATAAGAAGGGTAAAGACTTCAAGAACAATGTTCCACCCCTTATAAGTGAAAAGCTCATTGAACCTCTCATTTGTACCTCTTGAAAGAGAACCACAACAATGTAACTCTATGCTTGATGAGATTTCATATTGAGATTTGAATATTGATGAGTACATCTAGGTTTGTAATAAGTTCATATGTGCTTAAGCACATACATTTTCTTACCTAACCAAATAGGACCTAAATTCTTTAAAAACAATAATGTGTTCAAGAAGGGCAGAGTCCTTAGCACTAATTTATCTTCCCAATCGAAAGTTGTAATGCCCCCAATCCCTAATTACTTAATTGGCTTAATCTGATTATTTATTATCATAGTTACAAAGAAAATCTCAACGATTTGAGGCATTACCGTCGTCCTCAGTTAAATAAGGCCATATGACAACTACATGACTTTAACTGAAGCACTCTCACATTTATAAGTCACGTTAAGCTTTAAGCATTCACTTCAACTCTGAACTACAATTTAGCTTTAACATAACTAGAATATAGCTAAATTAAGTGTCTCCTAATGCTCCACATTAGGCATGCTTATTCAAAATATAAACCCGTATGTTCGTAAAGCTTCTGTCAAATCTTTATGCTGTGTCAAACTCTACTGTGAGCATTTGACGGCATCCAGTGGCAAAAGACACGAAACTTTACTTCCTTCGGGTTTCATAGGGATAGGACTCCTCACTGAGTTCCACCCCTAAAATAGAAAATACAAAAATATTTCGAGAAATAAGGCAAAGCTTAGTACATTCATCCCTATACATTTAAAAGAACTCTTAGAACAATTTAATTGGACACGCACAATCAATCCATTTTAGTTCGAAAACAGGAGATTGAGTGAATATGATTAACGCTTCTTTTTCAATTATTGTCTTGAAGTGGAATACTTATTAACATCGAATGCAATCCTTGAGATAGGTGGACACCGCCCAAGTTGGAAAGATTGATATGAGGCTGCACGGGGTGAACAGGGGAGTGTAAGCACTGGTCTTTGATAAATGATGGTGCCACTTAATTAGTGACAAAACATTATTCAAACTAATTAATTGAATGAGCGACAAAACATTATTCGAACTAATTCATTGAACAAATATTGCATGAAATTATATAATTTTGCACGACTTTAAATAGCTTTCATAGATCGTTTTTTTAAAAAGCTTTTTACCGCTTATAAGGTGCTTATTTACAGCTTGATGACAAGGGGAATGGCCTCGTTTTTCTTCAAGTGTACATATTTTATGGTTAGTAAAGTTTTAAATATATTTTATTAATTACAACCTTAGAAGATTATTCAAGTTTTCCTTGATGCCTTTCTTAATTATTAAGGCGTCACGATTATTTGTTTAAGCACCCAAATTGATTTTGGTTTCCTACTTATGTCACGCCTTCTTTTTATTATTATCATCATTATTTTCGTCAATGATACTGGTGTTGTTATTGCTATTATATGGCTTAATAAGATCGAGGAGTCTTAACTAGGATGAATCGTCCAAGCAATAGTTTGGTTAGTTTAATTGGGTTGATTTACATGGTAGCTTATGTGATTTCCTTGAGTAATTAGATGAACTAATTAAATTAGTTTTGATTTTGGAGATTGCTAGTACCCAACTAGTCTAACCCACGTCATCCTCATTTAGTAAGTCAACGAAAATCAAAACAAGAGGGGTGGTCAAATTCCCATTTTCTACCATGTCGAAAAAAAGAGGAGGCCAGAAGCTCTTGGCTTGGCCTCATTCAGGCACGAAGAGAGAGAAAGAGGGAGAGAGGAACTGAGAGAGACAATAGAGGATAGGAACGACGATGACAGGTGTAGCGGCGGTGACGCTGCTAGCTGTATAGATTGGTTCAAGTGAGGAATTGAAATGAACTAAAGAGGCATGAATAGTTCCAGAACCTAGAAAGGCCTGGAGCAAACTTGAGCCAAGATTGAGCTAGACCTAAATTAAATTAAACTAGGAACCAAGCTGCATGATCATTAATTAGTCTTACACTCTTGTTTTTTGGTGAGCTTGCTGAGAATTTATGCAAACTGTAGTAACCGAAAGGTTTTAGCTTTATTCTACTCAAACTAAAATAGTGAGTGAAATAGGTTTCAGTTCTATTTTACTAGAACAGAACCGAGAAGAAGTGAAGCTGAATATGAGCTGAACCGAACCGAACTGAACTTGAACCAAACTGTACGAAAGTTGGACTAAACTAAAATTGAACAAAACTGAACCTAAGCTGAAAAACTGACCATGAATTAGCCCTACATCAAAATGAAGCTTATCTAGTCTGAGCCTGAACTTGCAAGTTACCTTAGTTTGAAGTTTTATGCAAGTGATTAGCATGTAATAGTGTATATCAATGCCATGAATTGGATTTGTACAATTTTGAGCATACATACTTAGCATTTGAAATGACTGGGTTTTGGCGAAGTGGGAATTTATTTTTTTTATAAATGTGCTATTGTGCTTAAGTTTAAGTAAATGATTCAAATGATTTTTACTACTGTGCATTGGTTAGATTAGTTGGTCAACATGATACTATATTTCTTTAATCAATTTTAAAGTTGTCCGCTTAATTCCTGAGCTTGCGAGCTTTATTCAACTAAGTGGATACATGTCAAACAGAAATATTTTGAAATTGATTTTAAGTGTAGAAGGTTTGAGCCAAGCTGAGGCTGTTTGCTAATGAAATGTGGCCTGTTGCATTTGAAAAGGGGATGTGAGTCCAAAATTTCAGCAGCATTTAACAAACTAACCATTGTGGACTTTCTTTAGTTACGTTTCAATCAAACCTATTTTGCTAGAAATGGACTTAAAAGGTAAGTTTTATAAAGGGGCTATTTGGTTTATGGGTCAAAACTTTTCTTCGAGCGAATGAGCTTAACTTCAAAATGCTGACTCTTGAATTGTTGTTTTGAAAGCCCTTTCTATTGAATGATTTTAAGAGTGGCTTATTAGCACATACAATGACAAGTGTACGGGAATCTTCTCTACAACCAAGTATGTTGAGGTAGTTCTTGTTATTAAGGCTTGCAATTGTCAAGTTTTTTTTTTTTTAATTAATTCAATGTTGCACATAATTGAAAATGAAATTTCACTTATGATGTTTTGGCTTGGGAGGATAGTGCTAACCGTATGGACATGGTTTATGGAGCAGAGCCAGTATACGGGAATCCTAATTCCTAGGGAGCAGACCTAAAAGTGTGAACCCTAGTAGACCCTCACGAGGGTAAAAGTGTAGTGACCATGAGAGCCCCGAGGATACCATGAGTTGTGAGGTATGAGACTCACTTGAAGAGAGCACTATCGTGTGAATCAAATGCCTACAAATGTTATTTCTTATCTATTATGAGTTAGAAACTACTTGCTTTTGAGTTATATAAGCACATGAATTTGAAAAAGTGAAAGTACTCTTTGATAGGATTTTTATTAAATCCTAAATGGCTTCTTTTATGTGGAATCAGTTTTATGAGAGCCCAACCTGGTTTAAGTAAGAGTTTTCACTCCTTTTTGATTGTTATTTTCCCTTTCATGTTAAAGGAGCTCGTGTTGGTTCCCCAAATGAACCCTTGAGATGTTAAATGTTGACTTAAGAATCAAACAGGCTGCCGCCTCCCTCTCTTGGCTCATACTGAATGTTAGTTGGTTGTTATTTGATCGTGAATGCTCAATATGCTATATTAAGTAAGAATTTCATATGATCGCTACTTATTGTATTGTATGAAATTGTTTTAGTTTTTCAGGATGCAAGTTATCTGCTGAGCATGTGGTAGCACACTACACTCTCATTTTTCCTTTTTTCGCAAGTCTCACCATCCTTGAAAGACTAGTAGAAGCCCTCAGTTCACATAAATCGAGTCCTTAGTTCACATATATTATATATCATGAGTTTGTACTGTGATTGTTTCAGAAGTACCTAAGCATATGAAATTTTGAATACCTTGGGTCATGTATTGCACACTATCTGGCGGATGCTCTGTACGGCCATGTAGGCTAACCATCTGGGTGGTTGGTCATCCTATTTAGTTGGAGTTGAGTTGTTCTGGGGATGTAAACTTCAGTGCTTCAGATGTGTGACCCGTGAGCTTTATCTTTTATTTTGTTCTTTTATGTAGTTTAATAGCTTGTGTACTTTTGGCGTGTGGCCTGTAGAGTTGTGGACACCGATGTATAGCCCTCGAGCTTATTTGGATATATCCTTTGCGTTATCTTAATGTAGGAGCTTAGTGTAAGGCTTTGAGCCTAGGTTTTGGCCAATTTTTAGGCGAAACTCTGTCTATTTTATTCCAAAATTTAAGGATTCACTAATTAGGGGTAAGGGTGTTAGAGGTACAATTATTAATGTCATAACCATTGTAATTATTGTAGTCATTGGTACTATTGTTATTAATGATAATAATAACTATAATAATAATAATAATAATAACAATAATAATAATAATATTATTATTATTATTATCATTATTGTTATTGGTGTTATTATTACGGACAAAACTTTGATATTTAATAAAAGGGCTACATTAATAAGCCTAATTTGTCATTTTAGTTTCATTTTGAGTGTGACATACATTCTTGGAATCCAATTACAAACGTATTCACTCAACATAAAATATGATATAATATTTAATCAATCGTTTGAGTGGACTAACACTTAATTTTGTCTAGCACTAAGCATAACTTATCGTGCTCTCCACTTCATCAAATTAGCAGAAACCAAATTCCAACATCGCTTCCAATCTCTAATTTACTCAACTTACCCACTAGAAATTTAGCTTAATGCCCCATTCACATCAAGTAAATTCAAGTCAAAACCCTCCTAAAATACCATTCCCCTCTTACCACCCATCATCAATCTCAAGCCCTTGCCACTACTGTAAGGCCCGCATACTTTATATTCCATCGAGTTGT